>AWUE01022488.1:0-95461 GCA_001974825.2 Corchorus olitorius | reverse complement strand
GTTAGGCATTGGACCTGATCTACTTGAGGTTTGAAGTTTCTAGTCTTGCATAATTCTCGTCGGTGGGTGATTTGTGAGTCATATTTGAGACCTATAACATGCCATGATCATGAATTGGGGTAGTATTTGAAAATCATGAGAGAGATTGCATATCTATAGCTTCGAATTACAAGTTTAGGGGATAGCGGTAGTCTCTTCTCCTCGCTACTAAAACAGTGCACTTAATTGGAAATTTTCAACGGATACATTTTGACTAATCTTAATCAAATAGTTATTCAATCGATGTCAACGTGTACTGAATTACAAAATTTAAAACCCATTAATTCAAAACAACATAATTAACAATCTTAGAACATCAATTTTTTTCTTTGAGTGAAACCAAGCAAATTACATCAATTAACAAATGGTTTAAGGCTTAGTTCATACTTCATACAAGTTAATATTAGGCTAATTGCTCAAATAAGGGCCTAACGTTTGTCAAAATGCTCAAATAAGGGTCCGATCTTTTAATTGGGCCAAATAAGGGCCTAACGTTATTGAAAATGTTCAAATAAGAGCCCGATCTTTTAATTTGGCCAAATAAGGGCCTAACGTTTGCCAAAATGCTCCAATAAGAGTCTGGCATCAATTTGGATGACACGTGAAAATTTTCGATGCCAGGCCCTTATTTGAGCATTTTGGCAAACATTAGGCCCTTATTTGGCCATATTAAAAGATCGGGTCCTTATTTGAGCATTTTGACAAACGTTTGGCCCTTATTTGGCCAAATCAAAAGATCGGACCCTTATTTGAGCATTTGGGCAAACGCTAGGCCCTTATTTGAACAATTAGCCTTAATATTAATATGGTAGTTCAAATGGCTCAATACTTTAAACCAAAAATTGGCTCAATACTAGTTACCAAATTGACTCTAGCCTTCTCTGTCTATATACAAAAGGATCACCTCTCAAACTCAACACAAATGAAAAAAGAAAAATAACATACGTGAAAAAAAGAAAACTACCCCGACTCGAATAAGGTTAACTTGTAAATAAAAAAAAAACAAAAAGAAGAAAACTACAGTCTCTTCAGAAAGTGCACCCAACCTTCTTAGGGATTCCAACCCACAAAGTTTTCGGCATCTCTCCAACTACTCCTTCTCATTCAAAATAAGTGAAACATTTTAATTTTTGCAGTCTTTCAAAATTTTAAGTGAAACAATTACAAAACCAATGCAATTGGTACCCCTTTTCCATATATATCCCTAAGTATTAATTAAGGTGGTTGAACTTGGAAAGTTGGGAAGGGAGAGAAGATTTATTGATTATAATTGTTTATAAAAATTTTTAGAAGGGTAATTATGCCATTTTAAGTGAGTTTTTACTAAATTTAAACCAACTAATCATTGTCTTGGTCTGTGTAATATTCTTAATGTTTCAGTTATTTTGAATGGGAGGGAGTACAAGATAGGCTATTAAGTTCTATTTCAGCAAATCAAGTTCTCTTTCACCAACAAGCAAAATCAAATCCAAATCCAACCAATCAACAGAAAAAACAACAAGTCTCCGGCTGTTTTTGTTTACAAATTAAAGTAAATCCATCTAATTTACAAACAATCACAAGTTTCCAACCGGTTTTTTAAAGATCCACCAAATCAATTTCAGATCCAGCAAATCTCACAACGAGGAATAATAATAAAAAATTGTTTCATCACTGGATCAAAGGATTATTTCCACATAGAATTGTACTCATTATTTTCTTTAATTAATAAAATTGATATTGATTTGTTCACTTTTGATGCGGATTAGATAGGCATGGATCACAATAATTTGCAAGCGTACAAATCACTGTAGAATAGTTAAACCGGAGTATTCCAGAATATCGTCCCACAGAGACTAATTTAATTAATTGCTAAGTATTCAATTCTAGAGAACCAACAAATTGAAACAAGAAATTATGAATGATTTAATCTAAATGAGCTAAAGTAGAGAATCTAATTAATACCAGAAATTACCAATTATGCAACTATTAGGGATTCGGGATTTCACCTAACAAAAGTCTAATTCCTAAATATGATTATTCTACAGGTTGAAATAACAATTATTCTAATGGCACTATGCTCCCTCTCAGGCTACATAGATATATTTAACCAAGTAAATTACCACCTCTCGCATGTGCAATTTAACCCAATTAAACTCATTAAGTTCTAATAATTCTGATGTTATCGTATCAGCCTAGGATATCTCTATCTCTAGATTTAACACGTTCATTCTCCTAGTGCTCAGATCTAGCTTCACCTCTCAGTTCTTGACTAAATCCCTAAGATTAAACCTATGGTGATGAGGCATAGATACAACAATTAGATCAAAGAGAATAAATTCAACCATCAAAATAATAAATCATGCCCAATAATTAAACAATTGTAAAGGCTACATCCCTAACCCTAATTGGGTTTTTTAGTTACACATATTCAAAAACAAAACCATAAAAGAATTATTATTGAATATGGAATCCATAATACAAATATCAAGGGAAGAAGGAATCTTAGACTGAAGAGAGTTTGATCTCCAAATCCTGCTTAATCTCTGAAATCTTCCTCCAAAGTAGCAAAAATAGTGTTTCTAGTATTCAAAGAGATGTAAAAACTCTCAATAACTCTCAAATAACCTATTTATATGTCCCCAAAATCGGTGCATAACTTTCTAGGTCAAAATTACAAGAGTTCAAAACAATTAAATTTGGGTAAAAATCGCAACAACTTCTGTCCCGAAGTTGACAGGATCGGTCCAGAAGTTGTTCTGAGTCTTTGCTTAATTTTCCAACAGAGCAACATCTGGGCAGACGTTGACAACATCTGGGCCGATGTTGTCCTGCATTTTCCGCTTTCTTCAGCAGACCAAGACCTGGACAGAAGTTGGCAAGTACTGGGCAGAAGTCGTCCTGATTTTCATTATCTTCAAGTTCCAACTCCAATTCTTGCTCCACAACTTACTCCATGCGAAAATCATCCAAGTAAAGTCCGAATTACTCCAAAATGAACCTACAAGCCATGAAATCATAAACGCAAGGAAGTAACGAATAAAACCATAAAACGTGTTAGATAATGCACAAAATATACATCAATTTGACACCAAAAAGCATGTAAAACTAACACTTATCAGGCATATCCTTTATGAACCGTATGGACCGTCAGAAACCGTATGCGGATAAGATATGCGGATAAGTTATGGCACATAAAGTTTTGGATTTTGGGCCTGAAGTTATTGCAGGTGGGCAAACTTCGAAAGGCCATAACTTTCAAACCGTAAGGAGTTATGAGGCCTGTAATACCTTTTCGAAAAGGGTTTCGAGTCGACTACAGCGTGGTGAAAGCCTTTGTTTAGGGCCTGAAAAGGCCGTTACAATTTTTTGTCGCCAATTTTAGTTTTTGTTATTTTGGGCCGTTTTGGGCTTAATCTATATTTCGTTGATTTTCGTTATTTTCTGAGACTATTTAAAGGTTGAAAACTTTAAATTTGAGGTTAATCAATCTTTTCAACAATTTTATTATTTTCCCTGAATTTTTTCTATTTCTGAATTGAACACGTTCCGTTGCGTCAATTTTAATTTTCTGTTTTTGATTTTTTAAGACACAAAATTAATTTTGTGGTACAATAATATATAGAAAAGAAATGGAAAGAGACTAAAAGATGAAAAGAAAATGAGAAAGCAGGAAATTATTAGGATGCTTGTTTTTTGTCCACTTAGGTAACTTGATAATACAGGCTGAGCAATGCCTGTTAGAGTTGGGTCCCTTTCCATGTCTGCTGCAATAAATAATCATCATTCATCAAGCATGGCATATCTATATATATACACTATATATATATATATATCCTTCACAATCCTTAATTTTCTTTACTGTTAATTAATTTGGTGGCATTGATTTTTTTTTTGCAATATATTTTTTATTTATTTGCTAATAACCCAAAGAAAATATGTGAGATTGATTGTGGTAGAGTACTCAACCTCAAGTAGTAAAAAAAAAAGGGAAAATCTGTGAAATTTGCAAAGGAAAAAAAACATTATTGTTATCAGGATCGAGGTATGATCCGGGTTGTGAAACGGGAACAGAGATCGATATTTGGCCAGTACGCAATACGTTGGGGGTATAGTTTATCGGTACGACATAGTATATTTTAAAATATTTTTAGGATCGTTAATAATATATATCATATATTTTTTAAAATACATATAGTAAAATTTTCTAGAAATTAATAAAGTTTAGTTGGTTTAGTTATATAAAGCTGATACAGTAGCGCACAAAATCTCATTTTTAGAATAATGTATTAACTTTTTGTATTTTAAAGTCAAGTTTGATAAGAAAAGTAGGTTAATAAACTTATTTTTATTGTATTTATTTCAAATTTATGTTGTTTTAACCTTAAATTCTTCAATTTATTCAATTTATATATATAAATTTGGTACGTCAATTTTATATAATCGGATCGGGATTCCAGAATGAACCGAGCATAGATGTACCCAAATCCGAAACACAAATTCTGAAACACGGATCCCGGTGGTATGAGGAATCCCAGTAACTATGAATAACACCCACTCCCTATTTCCCCCAAATAATGTATCTAAATTATTATTATATATTATTATTAAATTATAATTATATAATTAATTAATTAATCAAATTTATTTTCGTGGTCCTATGTAGTTTTTTACACTTTGGTTTTCGTTTGCATGAATACGTTTGGAGATGAATCGAACTTGGTAGAGAGGAATTAATTTAAGGGGAAAATGGATATGGAATATTAATGATGGATGAAATTAAAGAATTTTATTATCCTTGCTTTAATAGGTTCCTCCTATCATATATATATATATATATATATAGGAGCAAGTTATAACTTATAGCAAATGGGTGTGCATCTCACCTATAGTACTATCTCACCTGAAACTAAATCCTCTCCGGGTTGAATTAGAGAAATTAAGAAAATGATAAGAAAAGGAAGTAAATGTTTGTTGGGTCGAGGAAAAAGAATTCAGTTGTGTGGTTTTGGGAAAATGAATTCAGGAGATGAGGTTATAAGTATAATGTATAAATGTATAATATAGCCCGATTTTTGGAATCTGCAAAAAATTCAATTCTTTAAGGGAATAGATTATGATTAGTGTATATATATCACCACTTTTGTTCTTCTACTCCAATTAGCCCCAATATATGTAATAAAGAAAATAAACTAGTACAACTCAAATTCTAAAATTCATCTCAAAGCAAAGAATCCTATAGATGGCTAGATCGAAGCTAATCAGCAAAAGGTTTCATTAATAAAAATTATTCTTGTCTGCCAAAATTCATGTAGAGAAACAAGAAGCATTGCCCATTTTGGGGAACTTTTGGATCTTCAGGCCGAATTGAAATTAAACCCAGAAGTTTCTTATACAAGTAATTGAATATTTTTCATACTAAGTGAGTGAGTGCCCTCCTGAGAGATAATTAATGAGAGAATTTAAGGGGCACCCAAATAAACTATACTGGTCCTATATGAATAGGCTTTATCCCATGCACACAAAAGAAAGAAAGAAAATGAACAAGAACCAGCCAACCTATAGTGCCTAGTGGAGCCTCATGTCTCTCTTGCAGCACTTATTGAATGGTATGGAGTAAACCTACAAAAAGGTAAAAGAAAAAAATTGGAATTTTTCTTTCTTTCCTATTGTTCTTTCAAAAGAGCTAGCTAGCTGGAGCACCTTTTTGTTGGGTTGAGGAAAAGAGAAAAAGATACCAAACACTATAGGGGTTGAGAAAGTACCATAATGTGTGATAACCAAAGTTGAACAAACAAGACTTGAGAATGTAATTTTCATCATACTAGATAAACATATAGCTCTCTATAATTAGGTTATGTTGTAAAATGACATGAATCAAAATCAATAAAGTTGTGTACGTACATATATATGATTTTCTTTTATGTGTAATGTACACAGCTCTGATAACTTCTTTAATCCAAGAGAATTTTTAGGGCAGGGAATGACTAGATTTGAATCTAGCTAGGTTAAGGACCACAATGTTAAGTCAGAATTCGCAGATCCTTTTATTTTATCTGTACACAACGAATCATATATACAGTCGTAATTTTTAAGGTACACTTAGAATTACCTTGTAAAGGAAGCATAGATGAGCCTTATAACAATGTTTAACCATCCCAGAAGGGGTACAAGGGTCAGACTGTTCGCCCAAACCCACAGGCCGGATCCAAATAGGTCAACTTGGACATGAATGTTAAGGCTTGAGCCCAGCTTGACCCATTATAATTTAATAAAATTTCAATCTTTATTTGATTCTAACTATAAATATATAAAAATTATAATTTAATACATGAATCTTTACATCTTCAATAGACTTTCAAATTTTGATTTCTATTTTAGGTCATGTCTCTATTGTTCATGACTTCATGTTTTTAGGGAGGCAAACTTGTTTTGTTGATTTCTTGGCCAAGTTTGGTGTCTCTAGAACATCAAACTTGGTACACCAAACTTGGTGGCGGTTGTAATCTCTTCCCTTTTATTAATAATATTTATCACTATAAAAAAACTAAATATATAAAAATTATAATTAAAACATTATTATTGTCGTATTTTCTTTTATCATTCTAATACTTTTAATTTTAAAAATATTAATATGGGTAGACTTGATCGGCCTTAAGCATAACATCTTCAATATCAAGTGTAAGTTCAGTTCAATAAACACCTCTAAACAAGATAGCAGTTGTTCTTGTATATAGCGTCATAATAAATATGTATATATAAAGTACTTTTTTTTTCAAAGTACTTGTATATTATAGAAATTTGATAATTTATATTCTTTTTGGGTACATAAGATGCCGACAAAGTCAGCTAAACTCTTCGAATAGCAATGCCATCGATATCATGTTCAAGCAGAGGCAGCAACCTTTACGGTGGATCCGTCAACACCAAACATCCCTGAGAAATATCTAAAGTTTACCAAGAAGTCAGCACATCGATTCCCCTCCCTATACACATGATGTAATCTCCCTCATCCAATCACCATTCACCAAGGCCAAAGCTTCCTGGACCAAAACAGAATTCAAGTGGGTGGGGGTAATCCCTTGGTTTAAAAAACTCATTGATAATTGATAATTAATTATCATTCTATTCTAAACCAAAATACTCATTGATAATTAATTATCATTCTATTCTAAACCAGGGTAAATTTTCCTTGTACCCTTCACAAAGATTAAGAATGCTTTTTCTTGTTTGTACCAATTTCTTCTCTTTATTTTTGGTGAGGATTAGTAGTAGCAAGGACAAGAAAAAGCCTAAACCCTAAACCAGTGAATAAAATATCGAATTGGATCGGCCGATCCAACCGGTTGAATCGGGAATTGGTGCCCAGTCCGGTACCAGTATGTGTAGAAAATTGGCAAGTCAACGTACCACCGGTTTTTAAACCGGTTTTGGACTTGGTCAACTTTTTTTCATTTTAAAAAATTACCGGTCGATCCAACCGGTTGAATCGGAAATCGGTGCCCAGTCCGGTACCGGTATGTGTAGAAAATTGGTAAGTCAACGTACCACCAGTCTTTAAACCAGTTTTGAACTTGGTCAACTTTTTTCATTTTAAAAAAACAATTGCAAATGGTAAGAATTGAACTCAACACACTTTGAACGAAGACAAAAGACTTAACCACTCCATCAAAGTGTTATTTAATGATTATTTCATCATATATGATATTTATTTTATACTAAAAAATATTTTTTTAAAAAAAACTCTTAAACAGTTTAATCACCGGTTGAACCGATTAAACCGGATACCGATGACCTCACGGCCTTCAGTCCGATATTTTATTCATTGCCCTAAACCCTACAATCCAAAAAAAACCAAAGAAAGAAAACAATCCCCATTTAATAATGTTTACACAAAAGTATTGAAATAAAAGTTTGAAAATTTTTATTTTATGCAATGTTCCAGTTTCATCACCAAAAAAAGTTTGAAAATTTGAGAAAATCTCTTCTTTCTTTTTTTTAATGAAAAAATTGAGAAAATCTCTTGCCTGCATTCTTCAAGCTTTCACTGCTGCAACAAAAAAAACATAAATGGCATCTTGAAAAGTGTGCAGGTTTTTGACTTTAACCAAAGCAATTCTTCTGCTTCTGCTGCTGCTGTGGGCTGCTTCCTGCACCACCTGCCTGGCTGGCTGCTGCTGCATGTAGCTAGTTTTGTACGTACAATTTTGAAGCAAAGGAAAAAGCCATAACATATACAGAATCTCATGTATTTATAAATTTTATATACATTTCCATATCAATATTTTATATTATATAGTAGTAATGATAATAATTAGTATAATAATAGTAGTTAAAAAACAATTTAACTCTGCAAATTTCTGCCTACTTTGTTGGCCGTGGGTAGCACTCTCTCCATTCCATTTCATAGCCCTGAAAAAGTTTTCTTCTTTTTCTCTTTTTTTTTTTCCTCTTTCTTTTTCGACCAACTTTCCTACTTGCTACTTGCTACTGCTACTATGATTAGCTTTGCTGCTTTACTGATCTATATCTAATGGTTACTAACTAAATCTATTGCATACTTTAGAAGCTCATTAAATCAAAGAATTTTTGCTTTTGCATGAGCTTTTTTCAGTCTGTCATTTGCTTAAATAAATACTTCTTTTTTGCATGATTTTCGTCTCATTAATTTCAATAATTTCTTCTTTTCATGAGACCTACCTAGAAGGTAGATAGTATATATAGCTGTCTTTATCATAGTATATATATGATCCTAATTTCTTTTCTTTTCTTTTTCTCTTGAATTCCTCTCCATCTTTCTAGAAAATTATTTATATATGTGATCAATATTTGCAAAGCCAAATGTATGAAAATGATGGAATGAAATAATAATTATATATTTAATCCATCCAGTTATATCAGAAGAGAGGATTTTGATATTCTTCATGTGGAGTGGAGTGTTGTTGATAGTCAAATCTCTCATGTGACTATCTTTGATTTAGATAGTTCCTCAAAAAGAAAAGGAGGGCGCCTTTGCTTTTAAGCCTAACTTCACTAGCCAATCAAATATAATAACCTCCCAAAAAAAATTTATGTTAAAGGCAAAAAATTGGAAAAAAGAGAGAAGGGTGTTTTTTTTTTTTTAGTTGTGTTTTTTTTTTTATGTCTGCATCATAAAGTGAAAGCATGCATTCTACATAGTATATATAGTTTAACAATACGACAGATTTCCTAATAGTAATGGACTATATTATTAGCTATAGATTTCATGCACGAGCTCTAGATTTTGCTAGGCTAGGATCTAATCTTTCACAATCCTTATACAGCTTTCTAGTTCCCCTCTCTTATCTGCTAGTTTTGTTCCTTCATTTTCATTTGCATTTGATTGGTACATTATTATATGATCAATCTTCCATGTAAATTACTAAGATTGGTAAACTTTCATTGAATTCCCATTAATGTCTTGCTCAAGACTTCAACATAAACTTAATTTCCTTACCAAAGCAAATTATAACCCATGATACAGAGTATATATTTCAAAGTGTTAGAAGAACGGCTTATTAGTAATTAATAATACAAAGGAAAGCAAAAAAAGGGATTTAAACAAGTTATACAAGATTAACTAAATAAACAAGTTAGACAAAGTAATGAACATGTGGCAAGTATATATATATATATATATATAAAATGTTATAAGATATATAAACAGATTAACCAACCATACATATATATATATATATATATATTAATAAAAGTAATAGAATCCAAATCCAAATATATGTAAGAAAATAAGTAAAGTAAATATTAATATCAGAAACTAACGAAATGAATTTCAACAAATCTAGAAATACAATTAACTAGATTAAAGATTAAAACCAATATATCAGTATATATAAGACACGTGACAATTGAAATCAAACTAACAGAATATGAAAAACCAATTAACCAGTTCAACAGATTAACCAATTACTAAAACAGATTAATCAATAACAAATCAACTATAAAATTAACAATAATAAAGAGGGTTTAGAATAGACCGAAAGGAAACTCGAGGCCTGCTTTTGTAGTTTCCTTAAAACAGATTGCCTGCCTCTCGTGCTCGAGGATGAAACCAGACACCGTTTGCCAGGATACAACGAGTCAAATAAGAAAGAGGAAGCACACCCTCTTCTCAACGAACCGGACCAATTTCTAGAACAGTTAAACTAATGCAGAGAAAGAAAAGAGAGAAAGAGCTTTTGCTTTTTGTTGTTGTGTTGAAAGCAGAAGGGAAAGTCTCTATTTATAGGTCAATGGTGGGGTAAAGTTGGAATAAATTTGTGATTTACCCAACAAAAAGGTGAGATATTTTAGTGATTTCACTAACAAAATATTTCCATGATCAGTAGTTGAGAGAATCTCTCAACTACTTTGACTTAGCAAATATCCCACATTTTTCATTTAACTAAATCTTTTCCAACACAAAGTTGGTTACAAGTTTGAATATATATGTATAATATATTAATCAAGTGTTTAAGGAAGAATTTATCTGCATTTTTGCTAATCAGAACCAAATTATATTGTCTCTTTAAGTTTATATATGAAAATGCAATATAGAATGTGAGGAGTTTTTGTGAATGTTCCAAGCAACATGAAGATGAATCTGGTATTATATTTCATTTGTCACATTGATTCAATGTTAATTTTGTCGGTTACACACATGTGAAATATATGTGAGCATATATAGCAGAAGCCTCCGTTGATATGGGAATGGGATATTCATATTTCCTTCTTTTTCCATTATGGGTTATGATGACTAAGACTAACTAAACTATATGGTAACTGACATTGCACATCAACTCGAATTCCAAATCACGAGTAACCTAAAAATTGATCACCATGTAGAAAAGAAACATCAGCATCAGACAAGAGGTAAACTCAAATATGGGAAGATGACAAACTACCAACATATTGATATAAGACATTGAAACATTGACTAATTGAAAAAGAAAAGCCATTGCTATTCCATACTATTCTCACATTATATGTATGTACCATATATAGTAAATGAGTATGGCATGATACTTATTCTCCACCTCCCATTTGTCAATAGATTGTATAAAGGTAGCATTTGAGAATTATCTTGAATTTGATCAAATGAAGAATTTGGATTTTCATTTTATAAATTATATGATAGTATGATATATAAAATAGTCATTTTGAAATCCATGTATTTGTTATATATGCTGAGACGTTGTGGTAAATTTGAAATATATATTTAGGAATTTGTGATTTGAAAGTCATATATATATACTACATATTATTTGAAACACCCAATAAAATTACTAAACGCCCTTTTTGAGGATCGATAAAGAGGCTCCATTTGAACTTTTTTTTGTCTTTTTTTTGTCTTTTCTCATTTACTAAATTACTAAAAAGACCCTAGGTTAGTTTCTAGCCAATTCTTGCCCTTGAGCCCTTTTTTGTAATTATCTGTTTCCTTTCATACAATAAAAATGTTATAATAAATCCTATCCCCTATCTCTACTTAATTATTGATTTGTTTTTCAATAATGTTAACTTAGCCAAAGATGCAATTTGTGAATTCTTAAGAGACCACAAACCATTTGTTTCCAGTGATGCAATGTCTTATCAAACAACTAATAACAATTTCTAAATTTCCATATGAAGAAGAGAGTAAACTTAGTTTTTGTTTAAGTGCTACACACTGAGGAGGAAACAAAATTGAAGTTATTGCACCTGTCCATGTGCAAACTAATATTTACTATTTATTGTTAACTTTAGGAAATATGCTCAATGTTAATTATATAGCCTTTTAAAATCATAGTACTTTCGAATTTTCCTACGCATCAAACAATTAATTTAATTCGAATAGGAAATTGTTTAAAAAGGTAGATTTCTGAACACCCGACGCGCCAGCGTGCGCCGATCCACTTGTATTTCTTAATTACAACCCTTTCCTGTGATGGTATACATTAAATCATAACTAATTGGACCATGTCATAATGTGTACATATATATATCCACCTTCTAAACATAGCAAAATTGAAATATTTATTGACATATTTGGTATAGGTTAATCAAACAAGGTATGCATTATTATAGTAGTAGTATTTTTTAAATTTAATAAATAAATAAAAAGTTGAAGGATATATATAGATGATATATCTAAACAATTATAATCTGTTAACATCAGATTACCCCCTTGCCCTAACCGTTTTCTCTTTTCCTGATTGTTGAACAATTTTGAGTTTTTTTTTTAAGGATAATCATGTCAGTTGAGGGCATGTTAGTGGGTAATTAGGTGTTTGTGTTTGGGTTAAATTGGGAATGATCAGCACCGCTTCCCTCAATTTCTTATATAAGCGTTCAAGCGGTGGTCTCTCTCTTTCATTCTGTTTTCTTCTTCTCCATCTTCAAGCGGTGATCTCCATTTTCTCTTCATCTCCATTTTTTCTTCATCTTTCTCCTCTGTTCCGAAACTCTTTTTTTCTTTTTACCCATATTTGTTCTTCATCTTTTATATCTCCGTAAAAGAAAGACTGGATTGAGAGGAAGGATTATGGATGAAATTGTTGGAGAAACTCAATCTTACTGCGATTTTTCTTCGGTCATGGGGATTGATTCAATGTTGTTGGCCATGTTTTGGGTTTGTTCTAAATCAAATTTTGGTTCGAATTTTGGTTCGATGATTGACTGGGTATGATTTTAGTTTCGTTTGGTATAGTTGAATTTTCAGTTTTTCTTCTTTAGTTTCTTAATTTTTTTTTGTTTGTGTTTTCCAATCTCAGGTTTTTTTTTCGGCCTTTTATTGTTTTAAGATGATCGACTGATTAGAAGGGGAACGGACTCGGGCTCTGAAGATGAAAAGAACATCTAAAGGTGTATAAACATTTTGGTATGGAAAATTCTGTATTGATTTGTTTATATTTTGCTCTTCGTTTCAATTGTTGAATGCTTCTACCACCTGCATCTTTCCTTGAGAAGGACAGAGATGATTTCATAATGATATGATTTAGGTTCATTTTAATTAACATTTTGAACTGTTGTTCTTTGAAAACAAAGATTGACCTCCTAATATTTTTTGATTTTGCATGTTACTGATGAAGCTATTTAGGAAAGGGAATACCAAGGTGTTGGCCATGGTTGAGGCAGCTGAAAGAGTACTTTTGAAAGCCAGGAACACATCAAAAGAATGCACCGGTTTTGCATTTTTTCTTGATTTTTCAGTTTAATTCTCATGATTGCCAGTCGTTGTTTCCATAGTGATTTCACTTTTTCTCTTTCTGAATTAGTCTTTTAATTTATATATTCAGCTTTAATGGTGTATTGTTGATTTAAGGATTGGTTTGATGATTGTTTTTGTCATTATAGCTTGCTGTTGAGTACCAAATTAAATAGAGGTCTACGTAATAATTCCTCTTCTCAAGTAGAATGATATTGCTTTTTAATAACCTGTAATCTTTCTGCTAGGAAAAGAATTCCTTCTTTTCGAAATCTCATATTTTCTTATCTTCTTATAAAGAAATCTTTTACTAGGTATTTAAGTTAAATAATCCCCTTAATTAATTGATGTGATGAAGTCATCTGGCCATAAGTCTTCTATGATCTTAAAGTGGTGGATGAAGGGGGCAAAACATTCTTGAATATTTCTTGTCTGATGAATGCAGCTTATACCTTAAGTACCAATCAACATTGGTGGAAAGAGATGTTCAATGAACCGTTTGGAATATGTGGCACGCCTGCTACAAGAGTAATATGTTCATTCCTTTTTGTGCTCTTTCTTCTATTTAGAGAGAAGCCAAAAAAACAGCTTAATTGGTAATTTAATCACAACTTCAAATTTGAAATCAGCTTAAATTTATTTTTTACATTGTGAAAAGTTTAAACTTTGTGCAAGGAAAACAGAAAATCTAAGCTACTTTATAGTTAGTCTTTGTGTAAACTGACTGCAAGGGATGGCCACACTACCTAAGGAGGAAGTTTAATTCAGATTGTGGCATTCTAATATGGTTCAGACCAGATTGAGTTTTCTTTATGATGAGTGGGCTATTCTTCTAATCTATTAATGTGGTGTTTGTGTCTCTTCTCACTGATTAGGGATACGATTTCCTAATGCATTTCCTTTCTTTTAAGTTGCTTTTCGACACATATGAATCTTTATTCTAGTTTTGTTCTAGCAAAGCCAAGAGAGCATAGCACTAATGGTACAAACTGTCTAGGTTGCAGATGGCTTAAGAGGTATATTCACTCTCTTTTACATATTTTGCAAATTGATGGCCATCATGTTAAATGAATATGCCTTTTCTGTTTTACATATGGCTATATGGGTGTAAGTACCATTACTTGCATTTAACTTTGTTGATGGCCTTCACATTATTTTGATTAATGGCCATTTACTTAATTAATATTCCCTCTCTGTTTTACATATGGCTATATGGGTGTATGTACCATAACTTGCATTTGATTCTGTTGATAACCATCACATTATTTTGAATAATGGCCTTATACTTAATTGATTTGTTGTTATAGCATTGACTGTAGTATATAGTTTTGTCCATTTTCATAGAATCCACTAAAAAATTGATTGAAGATTCTCATACTAAACTTCTTGGGTATCCTTTATATGGTTTTTTTTCTGTCTTGATATAATTTACTTAAAGAATGGATTGAAGATTCACATCCTAAACTTGAGGGCTTGCAGGTTGGATTTCGTAACTGTAGTTATTGATGATTTATTTTGGTTTCCATTGAATGGTTATTTGGTCATTCAAGATAGAAATGAGACAACTTTGAATAGTAGAAATATTCGAAATGAATTCATAAATATGTAACTTGGCTAAAAATAGTTAGATTTAAATATGTAAATTGTATTAGAATGTTTTACTAGCATATATCTTCTTTTTAGGTACTACCACTTATTTGGAAGAATAAGTCTAAGCTTCAGCCTTTATATTAGCCAAATTCCTTTTACAAGAATAATAATTATCCCTATCTTTTTCTTTTGGCAGTGAAAATGTTGATGCTGTAAAGGACCTTTTTGGTAAAACTCGCAAGCAGGTAGTCTCTTATCTTTGGCCATTATTATTTAATTATGACAGTATCAAGTTGGATAGTTTATAATTTCATTGTTCTGTAACTGTTGGATGATTATGGTGCTATCAAATTCCACTGCTGGTCATGAAAGAATAAAGATAGAAGTAACCATTGTATGGAAAAAATTGATTTATACTAATACTAAGTAAAAAAATGACTATTCTAGCTTTCTTGATTTTGTTCCTTGAGTGCCGCTTTATGTGATTTTTCATTTTCTTTTGTCTGGCTACTGTTACTCAATTTAGAGAGAATGAATCTCATTACAATTTTCCAGTTGAAAAGGTTGAGTGAATTTCAGGCTAACTTTTTAAATCCTTAAGAGTGAATATGTATTGATGGATGACCATTTTAGCTACCTTTGTTTTATATATACTTCTTTTGATACATAGAATGAGAAGTCTTATATTTAACCTCAACGTGTGTCATATTCATTATCCTTTCACCATCCATGCCTGCTTAAAAGAACAGCGAAACTAGAATGAAAAGTTGTGGCTAAATGGCAAAAAAATTGAAGGAAACCGAAGCAAATAGCATTGGAAGTAGGCATCAGTAAGATGAGTAGCAAACTATTCTCATAGACTTGATGCAGTACAACTTTTGTTTTCTGTCTGTACAAGATTTGTTATTTCTCTGTAAGTGATAAAAAGAAATCCATTGATGTCTTCTCCAATTTTCTTTTGTGTTTTTGCAGATGAAATTGGGGGACTTGTGGTTTTCATTGGCAAAAATTAGCAATAAATTAATAGGAGAATCCTCAAGGATGATTCAAGACAAGCAAATCAGGAGTACCAATATCCCTCTTTTTGTAATACCCCACTTAGATGATCCTACTTAGATGATTGACAATTTTTTTTTGTATAAAACATATAACACTAGCCAAGATATTCTGTTTGAAGAACTATATATTCTTCAATTATTTGTAATTCCTACTGGTCTTTAGAGATTTCTTGGATTAGATTTGGGTGAAAGAACAGAATGTATCATAGAAGTAAATCAGTACAAAAATGCTGAATATGAAGTACCTATGTAATAGAACTTTATTTGTTAACAAACAACAAAGGAATCCACTCATGTTAAACACAAAAAATCCAAGCCCCGCGCAGCGAAGCGCACGGGGAAGGATCTAGTTAGTAGTAATTCCTCGTGTGAATTACAATTCTTGTGCCTTCTAGAGTGGCATGCAACTTGGCAAATATATCTTAATGGAAAATGGCACCAATACCTACCAATTTAATGGATCATAACAATTCCCTTTGCGAACCATATAGAAAGTCCCATTAAAAGAGAGAGAGAGAGAAAAAAAAATAAAAAAAAATAAAAACCAAAATTTTCTTATGAATATTAATTAGAGATTGTGGAACAGTACACTTTTACATGTTTCAGAAATTAATGATGTAGCTGGTCCATATATAAGCATTCATACGTAAGGGGTTGGTGTCTATAACTATATGTTATAGATTTCTTGGTCCCCAACTGGATAAAGCCAAAGTTTAATATTACTTCTTATTTATATACTCAGAAAAGAGAGAGAAAAAAAAATGGATGGGATTTATAAAACTACAGCCTTAAAAAGCTCTTTCTACCCTTTTAAAAGCTCTCTCTGAAAAAAGCAAAAGGCTAGCTAATCAATAAAATCAATTAGACCACAGGAGGATTTTCAGGTTTTGCAATTTTTTTCTCCTTAATTGAAATATATAGAAATCAAATTTATCAATTATTATGTTTGGTTCGTGGTATCTTAGATATTATGTAGAAATGTTATTCCTAACTCTTTTTTGTGAATACTATTTTAGTGGGAAAGTGTACATTTTTTGTTTTTGTGGGAATCGGATTACCATGTTTGATTAACATCAGAATTTGACATTTCCAAGGTGTACAAAGTACAACCTTTGCCCCCATGTTTTCATTCCAAAAATTTGGTAAGGTTAAATAGTTAGTAAGACATTAAAATTTGAGGGTATAAGAGAAAAGTCGAGATAAAAATAGTAACACTTTCCTGGGAATTTTAACTTTCTCACTCTTTTAGGTGGGAATGTCATTCCCACCACTTTTCCACTTGATTCCTCAAACCAAACATGGGAAAGTTATTCCCCCTACCCAACTTACCATATTTTCCCACTGCATTCCACGAACCAAACGCATAGTATATTTTGATTTTCTTCCACCTATGCCGGCTGTTGCTTTTATTAATACTAATTTTCACTTCCACGTGCAGTGCACGTGACCAATCGTGTTTAAATTAAAAGAAAATTAAAATAATAATTAAAATTAATTATAAGTAAAACTGTTAAAATCTGATCCAACCTCGATAACCCGTCCCAACCCGACCGAACCCGATTTGACCAGAGAAATTAAACAACCCGAATATGTCTTATCCAGACCCGACAAACTCGTAACTCGAATAACCCGAGAAGATAACCCGATGACCCAAGAATATTATAAACTAAAATTATGTTTTATTCAATAAAATACACATTGTTATAATTTTAACCATTTCAAATAAATTTAAGAATTAAACATTTAAAAATTTAAGGCTGACCCAATTGATCTGAGTCCTAAACCTGAAAAATCCAAAACCCGAATGACCCAAAACCCGAGTAACCTGAGGTCAAAACCCAAATCTGCATGATACTAAATCCAGCAGATCCGAGACTCGAATGACCTGAATCCAGATGAGAAACCCGAATGATCTGAGAAAATTACCTCACTCATATGACATGGACACAGATGAGTATGACCCGAAACTAGCCCAACCCGCCCAATTGACTCCTCTAACCTTTTTTTTTTGCATCAACTCCTCTAACTTTATAAGTCAAAGGAAATAATTGCATGTTACTCTTCTTTTTATTTGAAAAACTTTAAATTCTTGTTATACACTCCAATATATTAACCTATCAATACACACTCCAAAATTGAAAAAGGTCAATCACAATAATTAAATTTTAATTAAATTTTTAACTTAATTAGTTTAAAAAATGATGAATAATTAATGATTAGGTAAATTATTTTAACTTTTAAACTTGATAATAAGATTTTTGTTAGTTTATAATATAATTTTTTTGTTCAAATTAGTTTATATTATAATTGAAAAAAATTGTCTCCAATTTCTTAAAATTAAAATGGTAAATTAAAATATTTATAAAAATATTGAATTTAATTAAATAAAAATAGATTTTTTAGTAGAATAATTGTAAAAGTTTATTTCTTAACAAAAAACTATAAAATTTAAACAATGTCATTTAAGAAATATATTTTAAAAATTCTAATATATTTAAGTTTTTTAATTAAATTAGTAAATTGATAAAAATAAAATAGGAATAAGGATATTAGATTTGATTAAATAAAAATAGAGTTTTTAGTTCAGTAAAACTATAAAAATATATTTGAAAAATTCTAATATATATAATTTTTTTAAATTTTTTGAGATAAGAATCATTTTCATTTCTTAAAGAGATTGGGATTACAAACGCACAGGTAGACCCGTATACCGCTACATGATTAGCTACAATACCGAAATGTTAATCTATGAGCTAACAAACCCCTTCCCCAACAAACAAACCCCTTCCTCAACTATTTTTTTAATTAAAATAGTAAAATGGTAAAAATTAAATAGTTATAAGGATATTATATTTAATTAAATAAAAATAGAATTTTTAGTTGAGTAAAATTATAAAAGTCTCTAAATAATGGTATTTAAGAAATATATTAAAAAAAATAAAGATATAATGGACGATTCAAAAATTGTACAAGAATATGTACTTTTTAGTATAATATATATATATATATATATGGGGGCTGTTGTAACTTTCTCATGTATATATTCTTCTGAATTATAGGATTTGAAGGCTGAATTTTGATCAATCAAAAAATTGAGTCGACCGGTCGAGGGAGCCAATTATATTCCTAATTAATATTCCATGGGGAATATTAGCCAATAAAAAAAACAAATAATACACGAGAAAGACAAATTAATAGAGTACTGTATATTATAAATAGAGATAGGAAATCGATAGATCAAAAACTATAGCTATAGATTACTGTCTGAAGATGGTGACAGGAACATAAACATTTGGTTTTGGTAATAATGCCCAATGGGGGCAAGGGTCAAAATCATCCACCATGAAAATGCATGTGCCTCATGTGATTTGTGTTCCATTTTGCTATTGAATTTTTAATTAAGCTTTGTCTTCAATCATCCTCTTGGACTTGGAGGACCCCCGATCAATTATTTACACACTGTTCATTCCGTATATGTCATTATCCATCGTTACTAGTTAGGGCTTATAGTTTACACTATAAAGTTATTGTCCAAAGCTTTTGTAGTAGTATGTCATAATCCCTCTAGAATTCTTTATTTTGTATGTATCCAGACAATTAAAAGAAATAATGTCCCAAATCGGTTAAGTAATTTAGTTCATGTGTTAATTAAGAGCATAGCAGATATTATTATTATTCTAATGACTTCTTCGATGTATAACTTTTATTATGTTTTAATGATATGGCATAATTAATGCATTTACATTTGAGTTTCAATATATTTGTATAATTCTTTTTGACCCTCCAACTTATCCCTCCTATAATTAAGGTAACAAATTAAGTCTAGGTTTAGCCCCTAATTATAAATATAGAGAGAATTAAATCCAGATTTAGCCCCTAATTATTAATATGAAAAGTTTGAAGGTGAATTCCTTGATTTTAAGCTATTATTGAATAGGGTTTCAGAAGAGTATTGCTACTTGACCCTCCTGACGTGTTATTAGAAAACTTACTATAATTTCTAAAACTTTATTCAATAATAGCATAAAATCAAGGGATTTACCCTGCAAATTCTCCATATTTATAACTAGAGGCTAAACCTGAATTTAATTTTTTACCTTAATTATTAGGAGGATCAAGATGGGGGGATAAATTGGAGGGTCAAAAAGAATTATCCGTTTTAGAAATTATAATAAATTTTCTAATAACACGTTAGGAGGATCAAGTGAATGGTCAAATTGGAGGGTCATGTAGCTAACACTTGCCTTTCCAAAAAAAAAATGTAGCTAACACTCAACATAGAGTGAGTCGAAAACACCTCAAGTTTGAAAATCCCTAATTGATGTACCGAAAAAAGAATAACTTAAATTCTTCTCTCATTCGTTTAGCTAGCTCCAATTATAATTTGATTTAATTAAAAATCCTATATTATTAAAAACCCTTTTGCAATATTATCAATACTCTTATTTTCTATTCTTTGTATTTTCCCTCTTAATCATACTTAACGTCCCATGTACCAAAAAAATCACACTTAACGTCCCACAACAAATTAGGATATTCAACTGCAAACCTAAATTTTAAAGTTGTCAAAAGTGGAGAGCTACCACTTTTGGATAGAGGAAAATCAAAAGAAGCCAAGGATAAGAAAATGTCGAAGGTATTAATCAAGATATATACATGGCCATGCATGTTTATGAACATTAAATACAGGTTTCTTTCAGCCCACTGGAATTTTCTATATGTAGCCCATGCTGTTGGGCCTGCATCAATGGCTGCCTAACCAAGAGGCAAGAGCAAAAGTTTTGTTACCCAACATGTCTTTAATTTGCTTCTAAATGTATACTTCAACTCCAATTATTAATTTTGAGTTTTTCTTATTCATCATTAAGAATGATCGAGTTTGAAATAGATTAATTCTGATTAATTTTCGAGTTGAGCTCAATTTAACATTGTGTGTCTTGATCAAATTTGAGATTGACACTGAAATATATATATATATATATATATGACTCGACTCGATTCGATTACACCGTTATGTACATTTACTTCATCTTGTCACGTGGTTTAATTCCTTCCTCCACCATCCTTCCCTTCTTCTTTACGGTTGAATTTCAACTTTTCCCAAAAAGAAAACATTCAATCTTTATATTGGTGATGAGGGCCATGAAAGAAAAAAGATTGTTACAAATTTGTGTGGTTCCTTTTACCTTTCTTTGTTCCTTTATAAAACTTTATTTCTTTTTCGAGTTGAAAATATTCCAATAAATGTTTGAAGGATATTCCAATGTCAATGTTATCATTTTCAATGACCCCAATGTTTATTATCATGTGAATGTGAGTTGATTTTTATTATAATTTATTTATGAGTTTAATTTGGACCACTTCTTCCTCATCGATGCCTTATAGTTTCCGGCATTTTAAAGTCCTCAAAAACCATTCATGATTAATTCCTAAGTAAAGATATTGTATATGTACCATTCATTACATCAAATTTTTGAACATAAATTGATTTATAAATAAATCATATACAAGAAATACTATTTTTCATATAATTCACATGGGACAAAAAAAAATCAATAAATTATCTAGCAAACTAGATAAATTAACCTTAGAAATTGGTGCTGCAATCCAACCTTTGTAAATTATTACAAATTTTTCCCAAAAGAAAAGGAAAATGTAAAATGCTATGAAGTGAGAATGAATTATATTGTATTAAGGTTTAAGGAAGGTATTATTAACAAAAGAGGCTTTTGCTATTTGCAATTAAGAATGGTCCCCCATTTTTTATGGGCATTTGGCAGAGTCCAAAACAAAGCCTCATGAAAATGGTGACCCACAAATTTTAATGGACCAAATCGACTATTGAATGAATTTTGGGCTTCTAAAACTGAATTCTATGGCTTTCATTTCTTGTTGCCCCAATGCCCAATAGTAGTTCACCAATTCTAGTCAAATTTTTTTTTTCATTTTTTTAACATTCTTATCCTGAAAATTATATGGAAATTATAGCTTAGTTACTTGTATTCTAATTTGAATTTTGGATATCACAAAATACCCAAATCAGGTCATCCGAAGTAAATTGCACAAATAGTTTCCAAAATTTTGGATATCATAAAAATATCCAAAATCAAGCCGTCCAAAGTAGATTATATAAATTGGTTATTAAAACAATAACCAAGTTCCAATTACACAGTGTGTAAAACAATAGTTTTACACAAATTTTTAGCCCTTAGATCTAAGGGAACCAATGGATGAGATTAAAACTAAATTTACTAAAAAAATATCTCTCTCTCACCTAAATACGATATCGCGGGTCGTTTTTTCTTCCTCTCCCCGCTCTCTCTCTTCCTCCACTGATGACGATGAATTCCGATGAACCTATCCATTTTTCCAGTTCAAGTTTTTGGGTTTTTTTTTTTTAATATGAAATTTGAAGAAAAGGTTGAAACTTTGGGTGCAAAAATATCTTGTTGGATGTGGACAGGGGAGAGGCAAACAACAAAGATGAGGATCAAGTATTTAGAAGCAGCTTTGAATCAAGACATTCAATATTTTGACACAGAAGTTAGAACTTCTGATGTTGTGTTTGCCATCAACACTGATGCAGTAATGGTCCAGGATGCCATCAGCGAGAAGGTAAAGCAAAACAGAAATATATTCTTCCAAAAAAGTTTCATTTTATCTTTTTTTCTTTTGATGTCAAATTAAACTCTGGTTTTTGGCCTTTTCTATGCAGTTGGGTAATTTCATTCATTACATGGCAACATTTGTGTCTGGTTTTGTTGTGGGTTTCACAGCAGTATGGCAATTGGTTATTGGCTTTGGTCACACTTGCAGTTGTTCCTCTCATTGCTGTAATTGGAGCAATCCATACCACTACATTAGCCAAGCTCTCTGCAAAGAGCCAAGAAGCTTTATCCCAAGGAGGAAATATTGTTGAACAGGTAAAAAAACAATTTTATGTCTGGTTTGGACTTTAGACTCTGTTTCTTCATCTGGGTTTTTGCTAATTCTTGGTTAAATTGCAGACAGTAGTTGAAATTCGGGTTGTTTTGGCATTTGTTGGTGAATCAAGAACATTACAATCCTATTCCTCAGCATTGAAGATTGCACAAAAGATTGGTTACAAAACTGGGTTTGCAAAAGGAATGGGATTGGGACCAACTTATTTTGTTGTCTTTTGTTGTTATGCTCTTCTTCTTTGGTATGGGGGTTATCTGGTTAGGCATCACTACACCAATGGAGGACTTGCCATAGCCATTATGTTCGCGGTTATGCTTGGTGGATTGTGAGTACTCTGTTTTTTGCTCTGTTCTCTCTGTTTTGGCTGGGGAACTATTGTTTTCTTATAAAAATTTATCCTTTTTTATTGATAGGGGTTTGGGACAGTCTGCACCAAGTATGTCTGCATTTGCAAAGGCCAAAGTCGCAGCAGCTAAAATTTACCGAATCATTGATCACAAACCCGGTATCGATAGGAATAGTGAATCAGGTTTGGAGTTGGAATCTGTTTCTGGTCTAGTTGAACTGAAAAATGTGGATTTTGCATATCCATCAAGGCCAGAAGTAAAGATCCTTAACAATTTCTCCCTTAGTGTTCCTGCTGGGAAAACCATAGCTTTGGTCGGAAGCAGTGGTTCGGGTAAAAGCACGGTGGAGGAAGAGAGAGAGAGCGGGGAGAGGAAGAGAAAACACGCGTGATATTGTATTTAGGTGAGAGAGAGAGATTTTTTTTAGTAAATTTAGTTTTAATCTCATCTGTTGGTTCCTTTAGATCTAAGGGCTGAAAATTTGTGTAAAACTATTGTTTTACACATTGTGTAATTGGAACTTCACTCTTAAATTTTTATTTATAAAATTCTCATTTAAATAACTACATTTTATGTTAAGTTGCCTCAATTAGGTATACTCCACGAATCTTTATTTTGTAAATTCTATCACCCTAATATGAAATCTAATGATTATCTTCATAGATTCTAATCGATCTATGCCATGTTAGTACACCGGTTCACCACTATTTGAGTTGGTGTATCGGTCAAACGGAACCTTAAGTGTAATCTCCGTTTCAATCGTTGCTTTAATAATCTCATCTGTACAATACCCAATTTGATATGTACAATGTAATTTCATCTGTACAATACCTAAACGGAGCTAATCACACCGCTCACGTATACGCAGCCCTAATGAACAAAAAAATGAGATGGCTAATAATATAATATACTAAAGGAAAATATCAATCCAAATGCCTTATATTGTCAGTAATTTAAAAAAATTATTGAAATTAAGAATTTAACACTGTACGAACAGCTCAAAGTCAAACTATATTGCAGTCGGTGCAAATTTCACTCTTAAAGGACAAAAAATGATGGGAAATGAGGGGTTTTTAAAAGAAATGAAGGACCAATCCTTGTTTGGATAGTTTAAAATATAAAAAGTAACAAACAGGAGAGACTGCCTAGCATTTTATAAATAAAAGTTTTGTTGGTACTCCAAATTGGAGTACCAAAAAAGGGACTTATAAGGATCATGAAGGACCAATTTGGTCCTTCAAAACCCATGGAACAAATATAATTTCCAATCCAAACATGGGTCATTAACCATTAAAACTTCCCATCCCATCCTCTCTAAATACCTCAATCCAAACACATTGTTAGTGACCTAATTGATACAAATTGGAATTCAAAGATTGCAACGAGAATCTTATAAAAAGTCTAGGGACCAATTTGTATAATTGTACTCATATTGACAGATTCTCAACTCGTAAGAAATAGGACAGGTGTCAGAATGTGAGGGAACCGTCAGTTTTGAGGAATACCCAACTGGAGAACTGAAAATTCTTCTCTTCTTCAAGGCGTTTCTGTTGGGATATATTATAAATAAATATAAATAAATGGAAATTAAAAAGACAAAAGCAAAGTAAACGTGTCGCTTCATCTGCTATTTGGTCTTGTCTTATTTGCTAATTTAACTGAAAAAACATCATCCATTTCTGCAATAAAAAGGGAAAAAATCCAAAATATTCAACTTTTTTTCTTTTATTAAGTATCAGTTTTTAGAAAAAAAGAGAAAAGAAAAAACTATAAAAATAGTGTAATAATTTCAAGAGAGAGAAAACGGGTGAGCTCAGCAATTTCTTCTTCCTTTCTCTCTCTACCGTGCTTCTTTTCTTTCTTGTTTTGCTTACATAAATGAAAAATTCGTATGGGTAATTGGTAGGTGAAAATGTCGAGCTCAGTCGAGAAGGAGAAGAAGGAAATGGAGGTTGCTACAGAGGACGTTGCTTGCTTGGAACTCCCTGCTCCTTCTGGTTGGAAGAAAAAGGTTCTTCTTTTTCTTTTCTTATCTTCTTTTTTTTTGTTTAATTTGAATTTCTTTGAATTCAACATGGCTTCTGATAATAATTTGATTATTTTTGGTTTGGGTGTTTAATTTTTATTAATTAGAGTGTATTGCTTTGGTTTCGTTTGGTATAAGTTATTTTTGTTTGGGGAATTTGTGGTGGAATTTTGAGAACTAATGGCAGATTTTAATTAGGGTTATTTTTGTTGTGCTTCTGACATTAATGATGAATTATGAACAATTTTACTGCTCTGGTTGCATTTTTCCTTTTTGAAGATTTCTGGGTTTCCCAATCTATGGGAAGCAAAGCAATAGCTAGGATTTTGTACAAGGGCTTTCTTTGGGGTTTTTGTTTATCCTGTTTTTCAATTATTTTCAGGGAGAAGTAAACAAAGTGGGATATATTCCGTATGAAATTTTAGTAGTATTACTTTTCCAAATACATGATGTTCATTTGAGAAATGCTTTGAAAAACTGTCAAAGAATGCGAGTCAATTACATGTTTTTTGGAGTTGTTCTGCATATTTCACAATGTATATAAGATATTTATGTTCAAAGTCATCATTGTCACAAAAGAGTTTATTTTGAGGTTTACTGCTCATGCAATTTGATTGTTGTATGTTGTACATTTACTCAACATTTGATTATATAAATTCCTGGTCCAATCTAAGGACTTAATGGTGTTTTGCTGGTTGTTCTTGCTTGTGCTTGTGATTTCTTCTTCCGTGTGTCCCAATTTAGATGCCGTCAAATGTTGTTGTGGTTTGTTCTTCCCTAACCATTTCTGTGCAATTACCCTCTAGATGTTTTTCTTTCTCTATCATGGAAGCTTCTCCAGTATCGTTTTGGATATGATAGTAGAATAATTTGGCCACCCTCATGGGATAAATTAGATCTCATGGGTGTATAAAGTTAATGCCAACCAATGGGCATGCAGACACATTTCTGTATACTATCATCTTTAATTTTACTAATTTGTATGGTTTGACATCTCAAGATCTTTATCAAGAGAATGGACCAAATATTATGTAGGATGGATATGCTTCCTAAATTGTATTACTGTCTCATGTGAAACACTCTTTTTAAGTGAGAAGGAGATGCTTATTTGAAGTTAAAGGTATCTCCTGTAGAAATGAGCTTATTTTTCTATCCTGATTGATTTTGTTGTTCTTCTTAAAGTACTATAAGAAAAAACTGCTGTATGCTTTTTGGATTGGATTACCTTTTTGGTTTTCATGTTTGTTACCCTTTTAAGATCAGCATTTATGGACCGGCAACTCTGTGTAGTTATATATACTTTTTGGTATGAAGTACTCCTAACATGAGACTTATGCTTTAATGATACATGCCTGGAATTTCTAGTTATTCTTTTGGAAATGAATCATGTCTTTCCTTGGGATTCTTTTCCATGCAAAAAGTAATCACTCATTGTCTAGAGATGGAGTATTGGTTGGATCTTTTTATCTTGATTCTTGACAATTAATCATGGTATACACTGTCATGTATATTCTTGAAGTTCAATGTACATTATTATAAATATTTTTCTATTAACAAGCCAATGCAATCTAAATAGTTTCATTTTGTTTGCAGTTCATGCCGAAGAAAGGTACTAAGAAAAATGAGATCATATTCATTGCTCCCACAGGAGAGGAATTCAATAACAGAAAACAATTGGAACAGTACCTCAAAGCACATCCTGGAGGTCCGGCAATATCAGAATTTGATTGGGGCACTGGTGAGACCCCTAGGAGATCAGCAAGGATCAGTGAGAAGGTAAAAGCAACGCCGACACCAGAAAGTGAACCTCCAAAAAAACGAGGGAGAAAATCATCGGCTTCAAAGAAGGATAACAAAGAATCAGAGACTGCCCCCGAAGGAGCTGAGGAGACTAAAGATGTTCATATGGAAGAGGCTGAAAAATCTGGAAAAGACGATGTGGAGGGAGAAACTGAAAAGGTTGCTCTGAAGGAAGATGAAAATGAAAAGGAGAATGAGAATGAGAAAGATAAAACACAAGATGCTGATGGCAAAACTGAACCCATTTCTCAAGAAGTGAAACATGGAGAAGATGCTAATATATCTACTAATATCGAAGAAGGTAAGGAAGCTGCTGAAGCAGTATCTGAAAAGTTGAAGGCCCCCCAGGATGGAGTTGAAGCTGATGCCTCTAGAGTTGACCAAAAGGAAAAAGAAGGTTTAGAGGGTGCAGCATCTGAGGGGAAGGTTGAACAACCAGTGGCTGAAGCAGAGAAAGGGCTAGGATCTGGGGAGCATGACAAACCAGATGCAGGCATCACTGAGGAGACGAAAAAAGAGGTTGAAGGACAAGAAAAGGAGAATTATGATAAAAGCACTACTGAATCTGAAGGAACAATCAAGGGGAAAGAATCGGCAAACTGCAATGAGGGACAGAATACTTCAGGTGTCAATGAAACTAACAAGAAAACGGAAGAAGCAGTTCAGAATGGTAGCAATGGAAGTAACACAGGCGAGGTCAAGCCTTAGGTTACCATATGCTATAGATTAACATGATGCGGACTTCTGTTTCACCTGGTGACCCTTTTAGATTCTTGGGCTCCCTTAAATGACTGTAGCTTTGGTGTCGTTAAGAGGATAGAAACTAATTGTTCATTGAGACATCTTTCTGTATAATGGTAGATAGTTGTATAATGTAGCTGCTTCTATATATGATCAGACATGTAGCTCTGCAGTGATATGTGAAACATTATGGCCTCTAATACTGCAAATGGATGTTATATGCAGTGATAAGTAATAAGTTTCAGTAATGGATGAAAGTCTTATACTCTTCTGGTAATGTGTTGCTTTTACATCTCTTTAATGCTCTTCTTGGTATGTCTCGGACTGCTCTTGCAGATTTTGAAACTTCAATGACTGATCTGAACTTTTGGTGCTTATTGAGAATTCTTACAAATGACCAAAACTCAAACGATTCAGGAATCAAAGCTCTTACAAAAGAGTCTCTTGATCTCAACTCTTGGGACTAAATATAATTAATTGTAAAAAAATTAAAGTAGAGAAATGATAATATAGGATTTGGGTAAAACTCTCCATTCGAGGATGAATGGAAACATGAAATGTCTTTCTCGATAGAAGTTAAGAAGAACATAAACAAATTTGTCATCCTTCAAACTCTTCAAAGTCCTTTAAGTTGTCCAAAGAGCCCTGTCAAGGTCGTCCATTTCTCAAATGCACTTGCAGACACCACAAATGCTACTTTGGATGATTCAATATCATTTTTTGTTACTGCATATTGCAATGCAAACAAGAGAAATGCATTATCAAAACATAGGACTCAAAGACTAAGTCAGGGTTCTAAATAGTGAATCTGTAAGAGTGAGAGTGACCCACCTGATGAGATCAATGATGCCAATGAAGAGTTAAATGTCTCCACCATATCCTTTTCCTCAGGACTTGAGCTAAGCTGTTAAGAAAGCAAACAAGAGCGTCTTGAGACATCTTCTTCGACATAATTCACTGCCTAAGAATGTCATGCTCATCATCAAAGTTTGCTCAAAGTTAATTTAGAGATAAATGAACATTGCAGATATGTTAGTAGGGTGGGTGACCTTGTTGAAGGCTACATTGGCATTCTTGACCCAATCTGTATCAGTGCTTCCCCCAAGAACCGAACCAGCTGTAGACAGATCATTGTTTTCTATGGCTTGACCTATTTTACTTAACTTGTATACCAGCTCCTGCAAATATCCTGCAACATTTCATTTCATTGCATCATGTTAGAGGCAGCACCTTAAACAAGAATGCAGCCAAACTTAAGAAAATGGCATGACAAAACATTAGTATAAAACATGAAAAGCCATCATTTTAATCAAAGCAACCCAATTATTTGGCTCAAGTTATAAGTGCTTATTTCTCCTGCTCAAAATTAGGAGTTTAACCCCAAATTCTAGAATCTAGATATCTAATATCATCATGATGAAAATGACTATGTCTATCATTTCAGAAACAAACAAGATTTGTGGAACTTCAATTGCATACATAGAAAACAAGAAAGTGGCACAAAATTCTACTATAATTAGAACACATATAGGACCATTTAGATTATGCACATCAATTCTGGACTCTATATATGTAAAGGAACATAATAATAAAATAAAAGCACTAATAAAAAACCCAACCTTTCTCTTTTGCTGATGAATTGATAACTCCTTGTCTTTCAAGCCTCTTCTTTCTATCTTGCTTGACTTTCTCCAAAAGTTCTAAATCATCATCAGCCTCTAGAATAGCTGCATTGGCATTGAAGCAATTCCCATTATTACCAGCCAAAACTAAACTGGTAATTAAGCAAAGAGAGAATCCTCTCTTGGTTAAAGCTGGAGTGGGTTGTTGTGTTTCATTGAATGCTTTGCAAAGGGTTTGTCTTCTTCTGGCATTTTGATTGTTGAGGTAAATTAATGATATTGAAGAAGAAGATGATGAAGAACAGCAGGAAGAAGATGTTGATGGAGTGAGAGTTGGGGAGAGGAAGGAATTAGCAGTTGAGAGAAATGCAGCTGCCATTTTTTAAAAAAACAAAACAAAAAACAAAAATTTCCTCCTTTGCTTTAATTTTTTTTCTATGATTTTCTGGTAAATTTGGTGGGAAAAAAAATTAGAGGTATTGGAACTTTCAGAAGATAAGGTTGCTGGATTCTGTTATCAGTATCACTCTTGTCCAGTCATTTTTCAATTGCTTAAGGGGCTTTCTGTCATTTCACTACTAAACTTAATACAAGAACCATATATACATACACTTACAAAAATTTGCTCTAACAAAAGGTCATATTAAAAACTTTCCAATGTCTATTTCCATTAGATTAATTTTTGTACCAAATTTCAAAGACAAATTATAGCAAAGTCCCAATTAGATAATAATCACTTATTTTTTTCAATAAAAGTTTAGAAACAATGGTCAAGGCAAACCAACAGTCACCCGAGTTTTTCTTATGAAACTTTCCGATTTCCAGATAGTCTATCAAATGATATGTGTCTTTCATCACAAGACCAAATTCGACCCATATGCATAACATATTCATTAGCAAACCAAAAAACATGTCATGTAATGTGACCTTGGGTTTTCATGGGGCTAACATCAAAAATGGTAATTCTGATTTCTCACTAGGAAAATGCAGTGAAAATAGTGGCCACTAAGAAATGCTATAGTTAGTAGATGAATATTTCTCACTACTGCTTTCTTTGTTTTGCTTAACTCAACTCAACAAACGAGATAGAGAGGGAAAAGAAAAGTAGATTCCCCAACGTGGATCATTTCATTTGGATTCACAAAAAGCCACCCCTTTGGCCCTTTCTTCCTTCAAAGTCCACACCCAAACACCCTATGATTTTTATCCCTTATTCAAAGCCAGCTCTAAAGACTACTCTTTTTATGTCAGAAAATATAAAACTTAATTATATTATTATTATTATAGAGTAAGATCTTAATATATTATCTAATAGAAGTAATTAAATTAAACTTTCATTTCTTTTTTTTTTTCTTGCTTTATAAATTCCCGTTCTTTTCTCTTTTAATGCTTTCCAACAACCAAAAAGTATTTCCACTTCCACTTCCACTTCATAGTCCTTCCTGCTTGTTCATACTTCATTTACCAATTTTTTACAAGATATCGAAGACAGATTGTAAAGTTTCATATATTGAAGTCCAGAATGTACTTTCCTTAACATTTTCTTTTTGGATCAAACTTGCTTAAGTACGGAATTAACTTGATTTTCTTTCTTCTTCTTTTGGGATTGAATTTGAAAGGACTCTAAGGCTTCACTTTTCTTTGTGGGAAAGAAAAAAAAGATATTGCATAAAAAATTTGTCATTTTTTGAAGCTTGAAGGGACAAGACCCTTGTCCCCTAAGTTATCACCCCAATTTTCTTCATTAGTTTTTGTGCTAATTTTCTTCATTAGCAATTTAGCATTTCAATCTCAGTTCCATTTTCAAGTGAAGTATAGTAGTAGGAGGAGGATCAGGAGATAATAAATTCAAAAAAGTCTTGGCCAACTACTATTTTGTTTCTTGTTAGTTAAGGTAATTATGGAAAGCAGACAAACCTAAGCTTCTTTTTCAAATTGTAAGCATCAAACAATTTTCTACTACTCTAATGACAAACTTGAATTTACAAAAAAAATTTCATATAACAACGGTCAAATTCCATAGGTATAGGAGGGTTACACACCCGTACACCGCTACATGATTAACTAGCTTATCGAAAAATTCAAATGAAATGAAATCTCTCTGCCCAAATTTGAAACTATCGAAATGTTAATCTATGAGCCAACAAATCCAGTGAAATCTCATTACAATTCAAATAAATCTCTATGCCCAAACAGATTACAAACAAACTCACATTCCGTGAGATTTGAACCTAAGACCCCACGGTCTGGGTAGACTGGAACTAAGAGTCCAGTACTCTACCATCAGGTCAAATGACTGATGGCGACATCCTGATATTTTAGGTTTAAATCATTCAAGATCAGGATATAAATAAGTAGATTTTAAAATTATAATAGCTAGAATTCTCGAGATACAATCTCATCTTAATTAGTTCTCTTTCTTTTTTTCACCTTAACCCCCAAAAAATATACTCAAGATTGCCAATTTGCAAGGGAAAGTTAATTTAATTAGATCATTTGAAAATTGAAAGTGACCATGCATTGGTGTGTGTGTGTGTGTGAAAGCATATAATAGTAGTAAACAAAAAAATTGATGCAAGTTTTATGGTCGTCATCATCAAGTGGAAATCATTTCCAAGCACACCCCAAACCGGCCAAACTTGTCAGCAACTACAATGATCTTTGAAATGTACCCCACTGGCCATTGGGTACTTTCAAGTTCAACGATCAACACCATGAAAAATGGCTTCATTTTATTCCTTCCTTTTTGGATTTTTTTCATTCATTTCAATTTCAATAATGTGTAGTATTACGTGTTAACGCGTCAAATAAGATAGAACAAAATGTATGCAAAGGAAAGGGAAGGAAGATTCAGAATCAAAAAGCAAAAAAGTGTCTACGTGCTATTCCAAACTTTATTGTTTTTTGTAAATCAACCTTCTTTTGTCTTCCAATCATTCACTTTCCATGCACAGTGAAACCCATTTTGATTTTATAATAATGATAATAATTAATAATATATAAATATATGGAGTATAATATAAAAAAAAAAAAACCCATTTCTATGACCCAAATTTTAATAAGGGTGATGTGTTTTCTTTTTGGAGTTGTCAACTTCGTTAAGGAACTCCAACTGTTCTTTTCTTTTTTTTTTAATAATCCAATTTGTCTCTAACTAATAATCAATCGAAATGTTAATTAATAGATAAAGCAATAATTTTTTAAGGCTTTATATCTAAAGTCGTCAAGATTGAGATTCGTTGTTAATGAAATTTAAAATTGGACGTTTTAGCAATATATATACGAAGTCATTTTTCAAAAGAGAAATAAATTACTATTGTTCATTAGAAGGGTAAAAGATGATATGATAGTATAGAAGAAAAAACTAGAATGCTTTAGGGAGGGTGGAAAATGAGAACCAATAGATGACATGACTTGCTGTTGCGGTAGTTGCTTCATATTAGCTAGCAAATCATTACCATTAATCCACCTTTTCCTCATATATATTAACACCCAATTACTTTCTTCCCCATTAATTCAATGATTTAGTGGTTGTTAATTAAGTGAAATTATTAATCTCCCTTATATATAATGTGACATTTCCATGGAGAGAGAGAGGGTGAGAAAAGGGTATAATCAAGAAACCAAAATATTATAATCAAATATATTAGGTCACTTGATGATCAAGTATGTTAATTCATCTTTTAAGTCTGATTAGAGTAAAAGTTTTTATTTGGCCAAGAAAAAGAGTAAAAGTTTTTATTAAGGATATTAAGGATACAATATTTATAAACAAAAACACGTTATAATAAGATAATTCTTTGTATATGTGTATGTTCAAAAATTTAAATGAGAAATCAGTAGACAAACTAACAAATTAATACAATAATAATAATGAACTTCAATATAAGATCTTAAAATTCAATGAACATATATATCTACATCAATCAATTGATCCAAATGCTCATCTGTACAGTAAAATTTGGTTCCACCTTCATCATAAACAAAAGTTTAAGTGTAATCTAGTATATATAGTAGACTGATTTTTTTGGGTACATAAGAAGCTGATTAATTCAGCTAAGATCTCCTAACAGCGACACTAGCTGCATCTTGCTCAAGTAGTGGAAGAAGTCCATCAGGCGGCTCTAATAGTAACGAAGATCCCTATATACTACTCTGACCAAGATTAGCCAAAAAGTCTGCACAACGGTTGTCTTCACGAAAAATATGGCGAATCTCCTGAACCTATCCATCTCGAGTCAAAGCCAAAGCCTCCCGTACCAAAGTGGAATTTAAATGTGAATCATTGATACCATTATTCAGAAAATTAACAGTCTGATTAATAACTATTGTAGTTAGTATGATGGAGCTGAATTGGCTAAACTCTTTAAATTAGCTAATAAACTAATAGAACGATCGTTAGTAGGAAAGTCAAGTTTGGTTGATCATTGCCAAGCAAATGATTGATTAGGTGGCATTGGCCTACATGGATTGGAAGGGCATTAATTAAACAAACGAAAACTAAGTAAAATTTGGAATATATTTTGATGGGAATTGAATTGAATAAGAATTTACAAAAATTTGAAGCCACCTTTTTAGAAAAGAAAATTCCCCGCACTAGAAATAACCTCCCATTTGATTTTCTCTTCTCACGTGTGACCAAAGACCAACACAAATTAATATGCCGAAACAAAGTGGTCTATGCGTTTCAAAATTACTCACAAAGGAAAATGATTCTTCCATCATCCACGCGCTTCTAACATCGATTGACATGATAAAACTTTAAATTGCTTTCTGTTTTTGGCTTATATTATTGTACCAATGCATACTATACTTAGATAAGCCAAGATTTCATTTACGTCATTAAGTTAAGTGCTTGTGGCAGTTGGAAATAAAAGACACCAAGTAAAGCTACATGTAATAACTAGAGAAAAGTCAGTCCATTAATAGGCTGGCTAAGGCAAACACATTATGAAGTTTACTACTAGTAAGTACTATCTTCGTATAATTTATACTCTTTATTCGAACATTAATTTTCTTTCTTTTTTTAAAGCAAAAGAATTTTCTTTCTTTTTTTATTAGGTAATAATTAGAGTTGGATTAAAGAAAATTAAGTGTTTACAAGTCTAGACATGAAGAATTCCACAACATCATCCATAAAGGCATAAAAAACAGAGTTTGGAATGCAATCATAAACTAAGAAATTATCCATATTCAAAGCTCTTCCCAGATTTGCCAATGCATCAACAAACATGTTCCCCTCCCTAAAGTAGTGTGAAATCTTCAGCCTATGGAACTGGTTCATCAAGAACCTGCAATCAGTGTTCAAATTACCAAGTAGATGTAAATTAGCATCAGCTTTTTCAATGAGATTAAGAACAACTTTAGCATCAATAGAGATTTCCAATATGATAATTCCTTTATTCATAACCAACTTCAAATCATCTATAAGTCCCCACAATTCCACCTGGAGACTAGTGGCATGGATAATTTTCCTAGTAAAACCACAAATTCATTCCCCAAACTCATTTCTTATACATTATCCAAATCTAAAACTACTAGTATCAAACATATACATGGGCAAAAATTCTTAAAGATGTTGAACTATAGACCATAAATATCCATTCTCCATGGAATCATTCAATCACACCCATCATCTCATCTCTTGACAAAAACATAGGTTATGTACTTATGTTTTGGGATAAGACTAATTAGATGATTTGTACATAAAAATATGATAAACAAAATCAATTAACTTTTTTTTTTTTATGGCAAAAGAAGTAATATATGGATTGATTTCTATCTATTACATTATGTGTTTCTTTAACACAAAAAAGAGAAAGAAAACATGAACAAGACATAAAGACATTTTATCAAACTAGTAATTGAAATTATGTCTTAAACCTTTGTTACATTTTAAGGATTCAAAATTAGGTTTGAGTCAATTTCAATTTGATCATTAAACCAATTAATAATAACCCCAAAAAATAAAAAGAAGCTTTAAAATCCTTGCAACTTGTGTAGGAAGTGGCGCGTGAGCAAGCGAGTGGGTAAAAACCCAAACTTCAAGACTTCCAAAGTGGCAAGTAAGCATTGACCAATTGACCAACAAATCAAAGCAAGGCAACAACAAGTTTAACACCAAAACCCCCAAATATATTACTACTTTTTTTGAAATTTTAAAAAATTTTAGAAAAAAAAGAAAGGAAAAAAAAAAAAAACCATGTAGTGAGCAAATTTAAAAGGGGGAGTAGGAGTAGCCCAAGGCCAAAACCCCCTTCATCTTCTCTCTCAGCAAAGTCCCACAGAAAACGACCGCCAAAAAGAAAAGCTTTTGTTCTGTGTTAAGATCACTTCACAAATTTCCATTCTCAGATTTACCCAGATTTTAGTTCAACTAGAAAAAAGCTCAGATTATTATTTTATTATTGTAAAGAGTTTAAACTAAAGGGCATGAAGAGAGTGTGTGATATAAAGGGAGAAAGTTGAAGAATAAAGGGAGAATCTCTGGTGTGTGTTATGGCATGCCAGAGCTATACGGAGCATTGCATTGAAGGAGTTTGTTCAATTTTCGATTCTGTTTTTGGTTTTCTATATTTCCCTTTTAAGCATCCCTTCCAAAAGTTGGATCAGTTGATTCTTCCTTGAAGAATATAAGAAGAAAAAAAGGCAATGAAAAGTTTTGGGGTTCATCTATTCTTTTTGGTTTTTCTTGCTCCAATTGGTACTTTCTCCTTTACTCTTTTGTTGTTTAAGGTTTTTAATTGAATTTGTTTGTATGGGTTTTTGTTTGTTTTTTATGTTGTCTGAATTGGGTTGATCTCAGAATTTGTTTAGTTTTGCTGTTTGAATCAGTGTTTTTAATTTTTTTTCTACTGAATCTTCACCTTATTTTCAAAATTTGGGTCTAAGCTTCTTAATGATGAAAAATTTCTATTGGGTTGTTCTTAGTTTTTGATAATTGCAAGCTGTGGTGATTGGTAAATGCTTCAAACAACAAAGAAAAAGATGTAACTGCTTTTTTGTGTTAAAATTTTTAATTAAAAAGAAAAAAAAGAAAAAGGAAAAAAAAATCTGTTTAATTAAATATACTCTTTCCCTTTTGTGCCAAAAAAAAAAAAAAAACCTTCCCTTATAGTTTATACCATGATGAATGATGATCATTCAAGTACCTTTTTATTATCTCTTGAATGAAATTAAGGATGGCCCTTATAAACAGCTCCACTGTAATTTCACTTGCTATGTTTTGAGTTGGATTTGGATTTTGAATGTTATATTATTCTCTTGCAAGGGTTGGTGGATTGTTTAGGAATTCAATGTGGTTGGATGATGTTTGATTCAAGTTGCGAGTTTTCAGTAGTATAGCTTCATCCTTAAGGATGGTTTTACTAATGTTGAACCTTTCTTTATGTGTTGATTGTAAGTGGCGTTCGTTTGCCGTCCATGTTGAATCTCTGTTAGATATATCTGATAATCACTATAACTGAATCTTCCCAACTTCCTCACTCATTTGCTAATTAATATAAACTCATACACTCGCACTGTTTTAGACCACTTTTGAACAACTTTTCCTTCTGTTAAGGATGTTTTTTTATGGCATTTGCCTAACTGCTAATTCAATATGTGTGTGGATTGTGGAATAGTGTCTAATCATATATAACTGGCTCGTATATTTGGTGTAAATGGTGCTTCAGATTATTGTTAGTCAACTTATATTGGACATCTTAATTTCTAGAGGTCTTATGAGATAATTTTTATTCACTTAAGATGTACTATATTAGAATCATTGGAAGTGAGACGCATTTGCCCTAAGTCAGGGGAAAGAAACTTTTAGTTTCCATTCCCACCAAATTTTGACATAGTAGTTATCCAAGTCTAGTAAATGTTAAAGTTTCACTCTCTTCTGTCTGGGTTGACATGTGTATATCATTGTTATTATGGCTATCCTCCTCTTTTTTGTATTCTTGAAACTTTCTCTTCCTGTATTTCATGGTGCTTAGAAATGAAATAGTAGTGATCAAAATACTATTTTGTCTTTCTTTTACAGCATTTTTGTCTGTTCACGGATTCACTGGCTCTTATGGCATTAATTATGGAAGACTTGCAAATAATATCCCTTCACCTGATGAAGTTGTTACACTTCTGAGGGCAGCAAAAATAAAGAATGTTCGGATTTATGATGCTGATTCCAGTGTCCTCAAAGCATTTAGTGGAACAGGGCTGGAGATTGTGGTTGGACTTCCAAATGGAAATCTGAGAGACGTGAGTTCCAGTGCAGATCATGCGATGGATTGGGTCAAGCAAAATGTGCAGGCGTATCTTCCTGATACACATATTTGTGGGATTGCTATCGGGAATGAAGTGTTAGGAGGCACTGATGAATTTTCACCATATCTTGTGGATGCAGTTAAGAATATTTATAATGCAGTAAATAAGCTTCAGTTAAGTCATATAATTCAGATTACCACATCACATTCTCAGGCTGTATTTGATAAGTCCTTTCCTCCCTCGTCATGTGTATTCAAAGAGAGTACCGTTCAGTACATGAAGCCACTCTTAGAGTTTTTCTCACAGATTGGTTCTCCCTTCTGTTTAAATGCTTACCCATTTCTAGCCCACATGTATGATCCAGAGCATATTGATATTAATTATGCTCTCTTCCTACCAAATCAGGGAGCAGATGATCCGAAAACCAAGTTGCACTATGATAATCTGCTTGATGCTCAGATTGACGCAGCCTATGCCGCATTAGAAGATGCTGGATATGGAAAGATGGAAGTCATCATCACAGAGACCGGGTGGGCTTCACATGGAGATGAGAATGAAGCTGCGGCTACAAGTAGTAATGCAAGGACATATAATTACAATTTGAGAAAGAGACTTGCAAAGATGAAAGGCACTCCTCTCAGGCCAAAAAATGTGGTTAAGGCATATATTTTTGCTATCTTTAACGAAAATCAGAAGCCCGGGCCAACTTCTGAGAGGAATTTTGGACTGTTTAAGCCTGATGGGAGCATCTCATATGATATTGGGTTTCATGGACTAAAATCTTCATCTGCAGATTCATCACTCTCATCTTTGAAGGTATGAGGTTTCCTCCCACCCTTAACATGTTCATCTCGGATATGTTATATTTTTGCTGATTAGATTTGAGTATTCCTGACAGAAGAAGCATATTCTTAGCACATCATCTGTTTGTCATGTTTCTATGTGCTGTTTTTTTTTGGTTCTTTGATCTACTTGATTAATTTAGATTGGAGTAAAAAAGGATTGGTAGATGGCAATAAACTGGTACCTTAACCATTTTAATATTACAATATAGATATGGTCAAAGCATTAGGAAGTTTATGTCTAATAATGAAAAAAAAAAGACGGACCTTAATGATAATTTCTTCATGTTAATAGAAGATGCTTAGAAATATAGTTTATAAGTATTGATGCTGTTGACTCAACCACTTTATGAGAGTGGTTTATCTTCTCTTTATCTATCTGCTTGAGAGTATCTGCATAAGAAGCAACAGGGGCCCCTTTACAAGTTTACATTAACCCCAAATACACTTACAATCCTTCTAGCATGTCTACACATTCTTCATTGCTTTGCATACCTTCGTAATGCCTTCTTATGCAGTATCCCTTTGATGGTCTTCCCATCATTTTTTTGATTCATTAAAACTGGTTGATGTTAAAAAAAGTATTGTGTATATGCCTTATCTATGTCTGATAGCACCTATAGGCCATTATTTATTAGTTTGAATGCCGAATTTCTGTCTTTCAAATTCTTTCAATGAGCTATTGTCTGACTTCCTAATGCAGCTTGAAGTGAACAAATTGTATTTGTGAGGATAGAGTAGAGAGAAACTATAGAGAAATGGATGAACAAAGATTGAGTAGAGAGACATCCTGAATTTCAAGTTAAAATAATCAAGTCTAAAGTTATCTCAAAAAACAAGTTCTTATAGTTACAAGTCATAAACAAATTTGAAAAATCCATATAATAAAACCTTCTTATTCATGTCTAGAACTCTTAGGTGTTAATCCTTCGTAATACTTCCTCTCTCCATCCTGCATGAAAGGATGTTTCTTTATCTTTTGTGGACCACTAAGGGATAGGAGTGCTGTAGAAAGATTGGATAATGTCTTCCCAGTTAAGGTAACCTCCTGATATGTGATGCAAAGCTTCTGCAATTTTCCACTTGTCTTTCAGACCCATGCTAGCTTGACTAAAAGTATGTAATGTATACATAATCTTCAAAGGATGCCAATATGGTTGCAGGAATGCTAGTATGGTTGAATTTGCTTCTCTTTGCCTGTAAAAGGTTAATCCATCATCATACACACCGTATTAATCATTATTACTTTCTGGGATTTGATTTCAGAAATGAAAATAGGTTTCTTATTAAGCTATCAAGTGGCCTTTGCAATCAATACTTTATCAAGTGTGTACTATTAATCCCAGTTTACAATGCATAAGGACTTTAATCAAGTTCGACTAAGGTCATTTTGTCTTTGTACTATTTCAACTAAAAGATAATTCCAGAGCAGCACAACACTTTTGCCTCAATAGTACATGGGAAGCACTTCCTTGAATAAGAAGCATCTTGTTTGGATGCCATATGTTCTACATAACCCTAAACTTACTAATGCTGATTTCATACTTGTTATCTTGTGATTAAATTAAATGGTTGGAAACAACAATCTTCTATTGGTGATTAAATTAAATGGTTGGAAACAACTAAAGGAGGGACATGGATTTGAGTTTTGGCTGTCCATCTAGAGGATTGGTGCCAATGGGTGTCATAATCTACTCCCGGTTGGCCAAATTTCCCATTAAAGTTAGAAGGATGAACTTCAAATAGGCTATTGGAAACCTCTTCATTTAGGATTTTTGAACTTACTAATTGGCTAATCATCTCTTCCTCACCTTACCTCATCCCCGGCGCAGCAAGTTCAATAATAGTTCCGGGTAAAACTGGTGCAAGATGAAAAAGAATTAAAACGATGAAGATAAATTCTCTTCATTGACTGCTGATATCTGTTCCTTCCCATTCCCAGACCCCATATATGCTATCTGATTAATAGACAGGAAGGCGGTCTTTTGGTGGCTTGTTTTGATAGGTTATTTGGTTTGTTACAAGATCTCCCTTCACTTGTTATACACATATATCTTCCTTGTTAATGAAGGGAACAAAATGATGTTTCTCTGGCTTGAAACATGATGAAAAGAGTTTTGAGCATAGTAAAATTTGTGATTATTACCGGTTCACTTGTTTGTGATGACTTGTTCCTTTTTAATTGATTAATTGTTTCATTTTCACTTCCTTTACTCCTATTTAAGTTGAGTTTTATATAAAATTTTGCAGGATTTTCGAGCTCGGGGTTGGTCTGGCTATTTTTCGATCATACTAACAATCTCTACTGCATTACTGCTTGTGTTGTCAAGATAGTGATTGAAGATGTGTTGGGGCTCATTCTGTTTTGAACATGATGCCAATCCAGCACCCAGAAATTCCATAGTTATAGGCTTATTACTTATTTTCTTGTCATACTTCAGAGAACAAACCAATACACCTGATTTTTGTACCTTTAGAAACACATGGTGGAAAATTGCTGATTAGTTATTTACAAATCTCAGAAAAATGTATATCTCTTTTGCCGGAATAATCTATCGCGTATAGTTTCAGTTAGTATATATATACAAACCTGGGGGGCTTTGAAGTTTTTTTTTTTTTTTTTAAATGGAATCATTTATTCTTAATTACTGTTTAAGCATCAATTTTAAGAAAGGTAACCAAGAAGGGCTAGGAGCAGCGATGAGCAGCCTTTACCCAGCAAAGGTGACGATACAAGCTCGATCCCTCATAAGTGTATTTGATGAGAGGATTTAACTCTTTAATATTTCCGGCCTAAAAGGGATTAGTCTCGTACTTGAGCTCAAACGGGTTGCTAGGTCTTACCGAACAGAGGCTTGCAGCATGAATGGATCCAAAAGGCAGCCCAATCACACTGAGAGGGCATGCCGAACAGACCCTAAGCCATTTGACGAGAGGATTTAACTTTTTAATGTTTCCGACCTAAAAGGGATTAGTCTCGTACTTGAGCTCAAACAGGTTGTCAGGTATTGCCGAACAGAGGCTTGCGACACGAATGGATCCAAAAGGCAGCCCGATCACAATGAGAGGGCATGCTGAACAGACCCTAAGCCATTTGACGAGAGGATTTAACTCTTTAATATTTCCAGCCTAAAAGGGATTAGTCTCGTACTTGAGCTCAAACGGGCTGCTAGGTCTTGCCGAACAGAGGCTTGCGGCCCGAATGGATCTAAAAGGCAGCCCAATCACACTGAAAGGGCATTCCGAACAGACCCTAAGCCATGGAGACTAATCTTTGGGCTGGTGGGCTTCATGAATTAAGCCATCCTCCATCCTTGAGATTTTTTCTTCTTTTGCCTTAGAAAGAACACATAATATAATTGTGCTGACGTTTTGAAAGATTTCCTATTGGAACCTTTTGGAATTTTCAAAGGGAACAGCCATTTTCTGTTCACATGACAAAGTCATATATTAAAATGGACACGTTGAAGATTTGTTTCATTAATTGATTTTATAATAATTTGTTTACATTTTCTTGAACATGACATGAAGATTAAGAAAATGATTCCCAAATGTTTTTTTTTTCTTTTGGCCAGATCCCCAAATGTTGACTACCTGCAATTTGAATTAATATTTTGATGGAGAAATTAGGAAATAGCCAGCCACATCAAATAGATGATTATTATTTGCAAGAATTTAGGAAATGGATCTTCTTTGTTTTATTACCCAGAGAACTGAAATTTGCAACTTCTTCAGATGTTTGCAAACATTTTTTATAACTCGCATGTGCCACGACACAACTCGAGAAAAAGAAAATTAGCTTATTATACATAATTTGACCTTAAATTTTTATTTTTTGGGCTTATTATGTGCATGAAGTTGGTTACCTAAAAAAATGAAGAGATCAAAATTGAAGCTTAGACTAATAGCATTTGGTTATGGCCACATAAAATGTCGTCTTTGTTGATTTCCAAGCAAAGCTAACTTGTCAAACAAGGACGAAAAAAGAGAATTCCATCATGATTTCGGTCCTATACAAATAATATATATATATATATATATATATATATATATATATATATGTAGATGCTTCTTCCTCCACAAATTTAAAGATCGAAAAGAGATAAAATGAAAAATAAAAATAAAAATATCTCATTTGCATTTTTCTGAGCTCTAGATCAAAAGTTATGAATTTTCTTCCAAAACTGCTCTTGTGAAATTCTCCTTTAAATATGATTTAACAATGCTGCATTAGGGCTGAATCATTACTGCATCATAATTACTGATTGGACTTGGACTCCTTCTTTGGGCTTCCATATTAACGAATTGAGTCTAAGAATATCAGATTTAGACTTCAAGACATATGGCTTGACAATTTGGACTTCATGGACTCAAACGAGTCTAATGGGCTTATTGGGTCGAAATGAGACAAAATCAATAGTTTTTCTAAATCTATCTATACTATATATAAAAGTACGAATAATGGAAAATTTTATGTTTTCCGATTGTACACTTTTTTCAAATATATTTCTAAATTGACATGGTCAACAAAATTTTATAGAGAGGTAATCAAAATTTCATAAAGAGGTTATCAAATTTTCAAAATGTGATTACCAAAATTTTATAGTGGTATTTCTGGAGAGGTTATCAAAATTTCATAGTATGGTTACCAAATTAGGAAGGTTTATGGAGTAATCAAAATTTCAGGGAGGATATCAAAATTTCATATGAAGATTATCAAAATTTCATAGTTTAGTTTTCAAAATTTCATAAGAGGGTTATCAAAATTTCATAGTATGTAGATCAAAATTTCATAGGGAGATTAACAAAATTCCATAATGAGGTTATCAAAAAAATTATAGGGAGAGGTTATCAAAATTTGTAGTTATCAAGATTTCATAAGGAGGTTATCAAAATTTTATAGGGAGGTTTATCAAAATTTTATAGGAAGGTTTATCAAAATTTAATAACGAGGTTATTACAATTTCATAGTGTGAGTATCAAAATTTCAGAAGGTGATTACTAACAATTCATATGGAAGTTTTTAAATTTTCATAATGTGGTTATCAATAAATCATATGTAAGTTATCAACATCTCATAGATCAGTTATCAAAATTTCATTGGGAAGTTATCAAAATTTCATAGTGAGATTTTTAAAATTCCTTAGGGAGGTTAACAAAATTTCATAAGAAGGTTAAAAAAAATTTATAAAAAGATCTCGAAATTCCATAGTATCGTTATTAAAATTTCATAGGAAGGTTATCAAAATTTCATAAGGAGGTCATCAAAAATAGCGTAATTATCATATAATTTAATATGGAGGTTATCATAATTTCATATAAATATTTCATTTAAACACGTTGGATCACGTGCAACGCACGTGAAAGTTAAAACTAGTATATATATATGTATGTAGATGCTTCTTCCTCCACAAATTTAAAGATCGAAAAGAGATAAAATGAAAAATAAAAAAATAAAAATAAAAATCTTCTTTTTATACCAACAAATGGTTGGTTCAAGTGGTTTGATACTTGTTCCTCTTAAACAAGGTCTGGTTCGAGTTTTGTGAATGAGTAAAATCATTGTTGGAAGGGAGCTTTACCCCCATAGTGGACTAACCTGACTTGAATAGGTTAACTTATAAATATACTTATCAAAAAGTTTTTATGATGGTGTTTATAATATAGTAGTATATTTAGATTTGTATCTTGATATTGGTTTTATACATATAATTAATTTGTCTGGTCCACAAAAAGCTAAAGCAGATATTCTTGATATTGGAAGACGAAGACTTTACAATTTTTGGAAATAAATATCTAATTTTTAGTTGGACTGTTCTTACCTTTCAATTAATTAATTAAATATACTAATTAATGTGCATTTGATTTCCTTTTAAATATTAAATTTCCTAACCATGTAATAGAAGAGGACAAATCAAAATGCGACATGCACCTATAATTGAAAATTCTCATGTAAATAATTATTACGATATAATTAATTATGATTGAAAAGTTGAATAGTTAGTAGTATTATTTCAATAATAATTTCTTGAGAGGGATAGTGACAAGGGAAAAATGCCCTTTGAAGTAGTAATAACTAATAAGAGTTCGTTTTTTTTTTTTTTTTCAAAGTGCAAGGCTGAATACCGTACCAATTCAAAGGTATTTCCGTATTTGACTAAGCCCAAATTCAGAACTATTATATACTCATTAATTTGCATAATTTAAGTCAAAGATTAGCTAGTAGTTGATTAAATTGGCTATCTCTATTGTATATATTGGACATTCTAGCTAGGGTTTCATCAGCAACATTAAGAACTGAAGGAAAAACACGTCAATAATAGTTGATTTATTTTAACACCGACAATTTTCATTTCACTCGACATAAAACAATGTTTAATTAAGATGTGTATCGAATTTGCCATATCTTAGTCGGATTTGTTAGGCTAAGTTTTTCCCTCCTGATTAATTAACTTCTCCTAATCACTTTTTGTCCTTGTTTTATTGTGGTAAGATATTTTAATCAAACCCACATTTGCATAAACATGAAGAGTTTTGAAAATACTAATAAAAGACAAGATTAAGGCAATTGGAAAATTAGTGGGAGTGGGGCAGAGTAGCTTGCAAATTTGTCCTTAATATGGAAAGCTCAAATGTCATATTCTTAACAGTAAAATGAAGTTAATAATACTTTTGATTTCTGTTTGCTCAAGAAACATTAGAGCTCCAGCTAATATATGGAGCCAAGCATTTAGGTTTCAAGAATTGCTTGAAAAAGGAGTTGGAGAAGGTATATAATTGATGAGGTTATTATTGATTTAGTACTATCACCTCTAACTCTCTTAAGAAAATCTTAATTCGAAGAAATGTAGTAATTTGGTGCCAATGGGATGATTAAAGCCAGACCAACTTATTCCGTGATAATGTTTACGTTAAATGTGAATCAGTTCAGGTTTAGATCATTTTGATTCTAAATCGCTTCAAATCGAGATTTTATAGACCATCACTCATGTCAATCTCCAGGTATCAAACCAATCAGGGGCGGAACTAGTCATGGTGTAAGGTAGCCATGACTACCCCAAAGCAATAAAAAATATATAAAAAGGACTTAAAAAATTAGAAATTACTACCCCTAGAAAAAATTGTTGGCTACCCCAAAAAAATTTGGCTATTAATATTTTATTTTGACTACACCAATATTTGTTTTCTTGTTCCGCCCCTGAAACCAATTCAGCCATTAATTACTTGCTCAATTCGGGACATTTTAGGTTAACTTCTATGAGTTCACATATATTTGACTTATGGATGGAAATCTCCTGCCCCAAGTTTTGTGCCCCACTTCATGCCCCATTCACCAAATCATGCCACATGTCCCTTGTGTTATATCTTGTTTGTTTTTAAGTTTTAACAAATAATATTTATACAAGAAAATAAAATAAGAAACTCACATAAACACCAGATTTAGCCCCAAATTAACAATAAATGATTATATATAAGAGTTAGTCCTAAATTTTAATACATTCCTCATAGGGTTTTAGAATGAAAATATAAATTTAATTTAATTACGCAAACAAGGAATAACATTAAAAACTGAAAAGAGACACGTGTCATTATTTGATGAATGAGACACAAGTGGAGCACCAAAATTGGACCAGAAGATTTACGTTCTTGACTTATCTTATCAAATTGGATAGGGATTTTGTTGGACGGAGTTATGGGAACTCAATTCATTAGTAGGCTTAGTTCCGGCCATTGTGAATGATCATTTTCTTTGTTTAATCAAAGTGTCTAAACCCTACGGAGTGGTGTGCTATAAAGTATAAAGTAAGTCCAATATAATAAAAGAAAAGAAGAAGTCAAGAATGTTCAACTCCATCCACTCGTTTCCCCGTGTTGAAAATTCAAACACCTAAAGGACGACGATGGCCATTTTTACACAATACACTATTAAGGGGAAAAAAATATGTACCGTTTCAACCATGTGACCGAAAAAATGGACCACTTTGGTTTATAATTGACTCTGTTTTTTTGCCAATGTCCCACAAACGGTAAATCGACTAAATTAACCAAAAAAGGTGTCATTGTTATTTGTTTGTTTCACACATATGGCTTCCAATTAATTCAATCAAATCAAATCTTTTTCAACAACTTCCAAGAAACTAAATTGGGTCACTCTCTCATTACTCTATAAATACCATATTGCATGGAAAGAAAAGGAATCAAACAAACGAAGTTTACCTACAAAAACAGAGAAACAAAAAACAGAGACAGAGATTTATAATAGATTTTGCAGGGGCGACTTAATTTGAGCATTGAACACTTGACGAAAATGGCTAGGAATTTGGTAGCAGCAGTTTTTGTTGCCGTTTTGGGCGTCGCCGCCATGTTTCAGGGCACGTCCGCTGCAACTTACACTGTAGGAGACGCCACCGGTTGGAGAATTCCTAGTAATGTCAACTTTTACGATGATTGGACTGACAACAAAATCTTCCATGTTGGTGATGTTTTAGGTGAGTTTATTTAATACCCAGGTTTAATTTCATGTTGTTTTTTTTCTTCAACTGAAACGATCATACTGATTTTTTTTTCTTTTCTTTTTGCAGTTTTCAACTTCGCCACTGGCGCACATGATGTTGTCGAAGTTGGAACAGAGAATGCTTTCGACACCTGCGCCGGCGCCAACCCCGTCAGGACTATAACTACCGGACCGGCGAGTATTACCCTTAACAGGACAGGGGACTACTACTTCATCTGTACCATCGGAACCCACTGTACCGCCGGCCAAAAGGTGAAGATCGACGTCGAAATGGGAACCTCGCCGCCATCGACCACCCCTGGAACAAGCCCAACCCCCGGAGCAAGCCCCACCACCCCATCTGGCACTAACACTACTACTTCCACTACTACTCCTGCTCCTAGCTCTGCTTCTTCCCTTGTTGCCACCCTTTCCCTTGTCTTCGTCTCAATTGCCTTAGTTTTGTTCTTCTAAGCATGTCTTATAGTTAATTAACCCACTCTGCTTTTTTAGTAGTTTATACCAGAGAGAGATCTTGATTCATTTTATTGTAATTGATATTATTATGGAGTGATTATTTATTTTTGTGTTTGTGTTTGTGTTTGAATACCATCATTTTCTTCTTCAAAATAGTTTCCATGTTCTAACCCCTAGTAATCTTCAAAACCCTGATCATCCCCCTTAACCCTGATTTCCAATGTCTATATTAATCTCCTCCACTTCTACGACGTGCTCATCATTCTCCACATTAACACCTTCCAAATTCTCTTCGACGTTCACATCATGAAAGTTATCTGCACTTTCCCCATCCTGCAAATTTTCATTTAAAAGCCATTTGATCCTATTTAAAAAATGAAAATAAACTACAACATTAGATCAAACATACAAAAACATTCAATCAATTTCGAACCAAACCCTAAAACCATCGAATAATAGCCACTAAGCAAAATAAGAGCATAAAATAAATGAACAAAACCCAAGCATTCAATAATAACATTAAAGAATCTGTATAACATAACAAAAAACCAAAATCAGTCACGAAATTAATTAACCTTGTACTGAAAACCCTCAAATATGCAACAAGACCAATGTTTCATCGAAAACCTTCAATCAATTCACCGAAACCCAAAGCTTGCTTCGAAATCTTGGAAAAATCCCAATTTTATAAACCCTAAAACTTAAAACCCGACTCGCTCTCTTCAGACCCTCGAAAATCCTCGATTTTAACCCTCAAAAGCCTTCGATTTTAACCATTTAAAGCCCTCGATTCTAAACCTTAACTTCCCCAAATTTGAAACCCTCGAATTCTTACTCCGAAATCCCCAAATTTCCCAAATCGCGAAAATCCTCGAATTCAAACCCTTACCTATTTACTACTAACACAGAAATTCCTAAATCGATCGAACCCAATGCCTTAAACACATTAAATCAAACCCAGAAAGCGAAAACAGAAAGGGGGAAATCGATTTTAGGGTTTTCAACTTTTGGGTATCTGAAAAATGAAAAGATTCAGAGAAATCGATTGAGTTTTTTTAAAAAAAGGTTTAGTATCGATTTGAGCCAACTTTTAGGTTTGATACCAAATTGAGATTTTAGTCTAATATTAATATATGTAGATGCTTCTTCCTCCACAATTTTAGAGATACAAAGGAGATAAAATGAAATTCTTCATAACCAAAAATTTGTATGATGGTGTTTATAATAATATATACTACTATATTTTAATTCGTATCTTGATTTGGTTTTATATATTTGTCTGGTACACAAAAAGCTAAAGCAGATATTCTTGATATGGGAAACGATTTTTTTATAATTTTTTTTTATATATTTACAAGTTAAACTTGTTCGAATCAGGTTGATTCTTAATGAGTAAAACCTTTGGATAAATATCCTCTTTCCCCATTTTTTGTGTCCTACTGTGTCCCATCCACTAAATAATGACACGTGTTCTCGGTCCATCAACTGAAAGGCAGAATCACTAAGTGAATTCTACTCTTCTATATGAGTAGAATCAAGTATAGATTGCATTCACTAAGGAGAGGGTCGTTAGCCTTTTTCAGTTTTTAATGTTATTCCTTGTTTGTCTAGTTAAATTAAGGAATGTATTAAAATTTGAGACTAATCCTTATATATAGTTATTTGTTATTAATTTGGGGTAAACCTGATTTTATTCGGGATTTTTACTATTTGTTAAAACTCGAAAACAAGCTAGGTATAATACTAAAGACACGTGGCATAACTTCGTAGATGGGCACAGTGGGACACAAAAAATGGGGGGAGAGGATTTTAATTCAAAACCTCAATAATTTTCTTCATTCACAAGATTCGAATTCAAGACCTTGTTCAAGGGGAGCATGTGATAAATTAACCACCTGAACCAACCACTTGTTGGTAAGACGAAGGCTTTACAATTTTTTGAAAATAAACATCTAATTTGTTGTTAGATTCTTCTTGCCATTATTAATCAATTAAATACTAATGTGCATTTGATTTCCTTTAATAAAATATTAAATTAATTCCTAACCATGCATGTGATAGAAGAAGACAAATCAAAATGCGACATGCACGGTGCACCTAATTGAAAATTCTAAAATGTAAATAATTATGATAATTAATTATTATTATTGAAAAGTTGAATAATTAATTAGTAGTATAGTAGTGTTATTTCAATAATAATAATTTCTTGAGAGGGATAGTCACAACTCACGAGGGAAAAATGCCCTTTTGTAGTAATTATAAAGTAAAAGGCTGAATACCGTACCAATTCAAAGTTTTTATTTTTTGCCAGAATTCAAAGGTATTTGACTAAGCCCAAATTCAGAAACTCATTAATTAATTTGCAAAATTTAAGTAAGAGATTAGCTAGCCTAGCAGTTGATAAAATTGAATAAAAATCTTCTCCCTATTTTTTTCCCATCTGTGTCCCATCTACCAAATAATGACATGTGTCCTTCTTCAATTTCTAATGTTATTCCTTATTTGACTAGTTAAATTAAATTTTATATTTTCATTCTAAAATCCCATGGGGAATGTATTATAATTTAGGACTAACCCTTATATATAATTATTTGTTGTTAATTTGAGGCTAAACCTGATGTTTAATTGGTATTTTTATTATTTGCTAATACTTGAAAATAAATCAGAGATAATATCAGGGACACGTGGCATGATTTGATTAAGGGGGCACGGAGTCGGACACAAAACTTGGGGGAGGTGATTAAATTTTTGGCCAAAGGAGGTGATTAAATTGGCTATCTCTATTGTATGAATTGAACATATAGAGCCCGTTTGTTTTGATATAATTTAATCACTTTCTATAGAAAGTATAGGATAAAAAACAACTTTAACATGTTTGGTTATTTTTTTTTAGCGAAAGTTTAGGGTAAGAAAGTTTAACTAACCCAAATATTTTCTCTCCAAAGTGAGAAAGTGGGTGTTAAAGCACTTTCTCACTTTTCTCATGAAAGTGGTTTTGGGACAAAATTACTTAAAAGGGTATTGTTTTAAAATTTTGAATATTCATGAAAGGCTATTTTAATAAATTCAACTTTATTTTCATTGGAAAATAACAAACCAACCAAACATTTTAAAACACTTTTTTAGGAATTTAATTTAAACTTTAGAGGTTAAACAAACATGTTAAAATACTTTCTTAAGAAAAAAACTTTCTAGTCCTAAATTTTCTATAGAAAAACTTTGTACCTTTATACTTTCTATAGAAACTTCCATACGGGCTCATAGGGTTTCATCAACAACAATAAGAGCTGAAGAAAAAATACGTTATTAATAGTTGATTTATATTAACACCGACAATTTTCATTTCACTCGACATAAAACAATGTTTATGATGTGAATTTGCCATCTTAGTCGCATAATTTGTTAGGCTAAGTTTTTCCCTCCTGGTTTAATTAACTTCTCCTAATCACTCTTTGGGTCCGTTTGGCCCAGCTTATTTACTGAAAAAAGCTTAAGCTGGGCTAAACGGAAAATCCAGAAGTGTTTTCCAGAAGTGCTTTTCAGTTGTTTTTGAATTAAAAGCCAAAAGTTTTAAATTGAAACTTTTTCCAGAAGCACTTTTTCAGAAGAGCTTTTTGTCCTTTGTTTGGTGGTAAGATATATTTTAGCTAAACCCAAACTTGCATAAACATGAAAAGTTGAAAAAAAAAAAGCTAATAAAGACAAGATTAAGGCAAATGGAAATTTAATGGAATTATAAAGGAGTGGGGCAGAGAGCAGCTTGCAAATTTGTCCTTACAAAATTTTGAAACCACAAATGTTCTTGAGGCCCCATTAACATAATCTCAAATAGTTATACTTTGCTCAAGAAAAATTAGAGCTCCAACTAATACATGGAGCCAAGCATTTGCTGGGCTTCAAGAATTTGATGAGGAAGGTATATTTGATGAGGTCATTATTGGTTTAGTACTATCACTCAAAGAAATCTTAATTTGAAAGAAATGTATAGTTAGGGTGGCAATGGAATTAATTCAAGCCAGATCAGCTTATTCTGCGATTATGTCTACCTCAAATGTGAATCATTTCAAGTTTAAATCATTTTGAGTCTAAATGGCTTAAATTCTAGTTAGATTTTATAGTCATCACTCATGTCAATCTCTAGTTGAAATAAGTATCAAACCAATTGAGTCATAAATGGACTTCGTAGATGCCAAAATATGTCGTGGCCTAAAATCGAGCTCCGAGTAACTTGTAAGAGAGTAAACCGTGAGAAAGGGGTCCCCAGATGATCGGAGGGGACCCTCTCCAACGGTCAAGGCAAGGGGATCTTCATTTAGTGTAGTCAAAGTGAGAGCTTATGAGCTTCTAAGAGGTCATACCTTAGATGCTGCCTTATATATTTGAGGCCTTAGGCCTTTAGTGTAATTTTGTATTTTAAGTGGTAAATGGGCCTTGGACCAATTTGGTGGTGTTCAACAAACTTGATAACTAGTTTCTTTGAATTATCAAATTGGTCTTTAATCGTTCTTTAGTTAAAGTTCAAATCATTCTCAATTCGAGAATGTTCAAGTTAACTTCTTTTTTTTTTACTATTCATCTACATGATATTTAAATGAGTTATAGAATAAAAGGTAATCCTCCTCTTTCCTTTAATCTCATCCAAGGATTCGAGTTCGGGACTTCCCACAAAAAGTCCCAAATTTTAACCATTATGAGTTCTTATATTTGACTCTACCTTATCAAATTCGATGGGGATTATGGGAACTCAATTCATTAGTAGGCTTAGTTCCAGCCATTGTGAATGATTTTGTTTAATCAATGTCTAAGGAGTGGAGTACTATAAAGTAAGTCCAATAATAAAAGGAAGAAAAAAAGGAAAGAGTACTATTATTGTAAGAAGAAGTTAGCAGTCAAGAATGTTCAACTTCATTCACTCGTTTCCCGTTCCCCGTGTTGAAAATTCAAACACCTAAAGGACGATGGCCAATTTTACACAATACACTATTAAGGGGAAAAAATATGTACCGGTTCAAGCATGTGACCCAAAAAATGGACCACTTGGGTTAAATTGACCCAGTTTTTGCGTATTATTACGTACGACAGCTGTCCCGTTATAAACTCATCCACCATGACTAAATGTGAGACACAGATATGGATTAGTTAGAGGATACCGGATTGAAAAAAAAAAAAATAGCCCCCACCAACGGTAATTTCACTTAACCAAACAAGTTGTCATTGTGTCACACATGGCTTCCAATTAATTCAATCAAATCTTATTCAACAACTTCCAAGAAACTTTGGGTCACTGTCCTATTGCTCTATAAATACCATCTTGCAGGGAAAGATAAGGAATCAAACAAACGAAGTTTACATAAAAAAAACAGAGACAGAGATTTATATATTAGATTGCAGGGGCGACTTTGAGCAGTGAACACTGACGAAAATGGCTAGGAAATTTAGCATGGTAGCAGCAGTTTTTGTTGCAGTTTTGGGCGTCGCCGCCATGTTTCAGGGCACGTCCGCCGTAACTTACACTGTAGGAGACGCCACCGGTTGGGGAATTCCTAGTAATACCGATTTTTACGATGATTGGAATGACAATAAAGTTTTCCATGTTGGTGATATTTTAGGTGAGTTAATTTTCCAGTTTTGATTTCGTGTTTTTTTTTTCTTCAACTGAAACGATCATGGACTGATTATTAACTGTTCCTTGTTTTTGCAGTTTTCAACTTCACCACCGGCGCACATGATGTTGCCGAAGTTAGTACAGAGACTGCTTTCGACAACTGCGCCACCGCCCCCGCCAACCTCCTCTTCACTCGAACTACCGGACCGGCAAGTATTACCCTTAACAGGACAGGCGACCACTACTACATCTGCACCTTCGGAACCCACTGTGCCGCCGGCCAAAAGGTGCAGATCGAAGTCGAAATGGGAACCTCGCCGCCGTCGACCACACCGCCAACAAGCCCAACCCCCGGAGCAAGCCCCACCCCCGCCACCCCCACCACCCCATCTGGCACTAACAGCACTAACACTACTACTTCTACGACTCCTAGTACTACTCCCAGCTCTGCTTCTTCCCTTGTTTCCACTCTTTCCCTTGTCTTCGTCTCAATTGCCTTAGTTTTGTTCTTCTAATTAACCCACTCTGCTTTTTCAGTAGTTTATACCAGAGAGACAGAGAGAGATGTTTATTCATTTTTATTGTAGTTTATATTACATTATTATGGAGTGATTATTTAATTTTGTGTTTGTATTTTGAATAAAAAAGCTTGATTCATTTTATGGATTTGATCCAATATTTAGGGCATTTTCAAATAAGTACAAATATGATACTTTTGCTTCAACTTGGGTTTTGGGATGAAGATAGGATTTAGGATATATCATATATGAATATGATTCTTCTTTTAATTTCCTCCATTCCTTTCCAATCTTTGGATTCCTACCTACCTTTTTCTAAAGATTACTATTACAAATTTTTATTGTAGTAGCTTCACACATGGCTTATTTTCTACAAATTAAGAGGAGATTAATGCCACCGACGTCTAGTAACCTAACCATATCTTGAATATTGCATAAACAATTTCAATTTTGTCAAAACTTTTCTCTCTTGGCTACAAGTTGCACACTTTTTTTTCAACACCTTTACCTAATTTAATCGTACTATAGTAATACTTTGTCGGAATTCTCCACTTTGCAAGGAGGAACTTGACTTTTCTATGGCTAAGGATAGGTTTTCTTTTTTGTATTCGAGGTTTCTAGAATTTTAATCTTGCGATGACCAGAATTAAGAGTCAAATACACTATCGACAGATAAATTATATGATCATTGAAATTAAGTGTCAAAATACTCTATCAATAGATCATGCAGTACAAAAGATACAACTTTGCAAAGTTGTAAGCATGAATATTTATATGGAGATTGATATTTGTGTACCCATATGTATACCACGTTGCCATGCTAGACACAAAAATGGAAAATGAGTTATAAATATAGCTAATAATTTTTAGTAATTGAGATTGTTAAAATTTGAACCGGAATCTAAAGTCTATCCTATTTAGTATTGCTTTCCCATTTACATAAGGGTCCCCTGTTTACAGGGAGGTGCTTTCAAGCTTCCTTTCATTATTCAATTATTATTATTATTATTATTATTATATCAATTTCATTAGTGGTCATATAGCTTTACAAAAGTAATACGACATGGAATCACGTAAGTTAATCTCAAAAAGAGACACATTAGTTCTTCTGCCCATGATGTCCACTATTATTATGGTACTAAAAGTGAAATTAGACGTGGAAAATTAAACACATGTAAGATCAGACTAATCAACGAAAATCAAGTATATGTTCTAGAGAGACTACTAAAGTCCAATTTCAGCAGACAAGGTTAATTGAATATTGGCAACAATTGAGTGATGATCCCACGAAACTTGATTTCATAGGAATTAGACATAACTAAGATCCGACATCTCCATAACTATGGCTACTTATCCTTTTTGTCCCCTAAATTATGGGTTAAGGACATTTTGTCCCCTAAATTAAAATCGTTACAATTTGCCTCATGAATTACCTAAATCCAGGACAATTTGGTGTCTTGAATTTGGGAAGTTTAGGGGTTAGTTGTCTCGAATTTGGAATTCAAGGGACAAGTTGTCACGATTTTAAGTTAGGGATAAAATGTCGTTGACGTAATAGTTCAGGAACAAAAAGCCTAATAAGCCCCATAACTATAAATAGATTATTATTAACGCTAAATGTAAGACATAAAAACATAACTGATCCATAATCTTACATTACAACATTCTGAATGGACCTTCAAATATATGACATAAAAACAGGGCAAGGGGGCTAACTAGAGACAACAATATTAGAGCAAGAAAAGTAAGGAAATGGAAACGAAGAGGATAAGAGAGAGGGTGGGAACAAGGGATGAAGCCGAGTTGAAATCGCGGTTGACTGAAGTGTGGAGCTTTTGGCCGGCAGAACAATGGTCAGAAAAGGTGGAAATGAAGTAATAGTCACCGGCATCCTTAAGGGTAAATTTTACCGGTCCATCATTATAAGTTCGTATGGGATTTGTAGTAGTGCAACTCCGGTAATCTGTTTCTGTCACTTGTGCAACATCATCTTGTCCCGTTGCAAAGTTGAACACTACCACCCAAACCCAAAAGGAAAAACAACAATTTCGTCATAAAAATTGATGTATTCGGATCAAATTGAATTAATTTGGAGTTTGAGAATGAAATTACTCACCTAGAACATCACCAACTCGAAAGAATTTATTGGTAGCCCAATCATTATAGAAATTGGTATTAGGGAATAAGGTGGCGGTGGGACGTGTCCAACCCGTGGAGTCACCTACAATGTAAGTTGTTTCAGCATAAGTGCTCTGCATCTGCAACATGGCTGCAGCTCCCAAAACCACAAAAATTACCGAAGCCATTCTCATTTTCCTAAGACCCATTTTTGATTATGATCTTTCTCTCTATTTTTTTGTGTCTTTCTTGATTTGTATACCCAATTTTGTTGTTTGTATGAGTATATATAGAGTAATTGGGAGAGTGGCAACTTTCCTTGCAAAAGTTGTTTGAATAAGCTTTTTGAATGAGTTAATTACTACAAGCTAGACATTTTGTGATGAATAGCTAACTTTTTGGTTTGTAAATTTGTTTTTATAATTAGAGTAGATATGTAATTAATTAAAGTGTGCAAATCACTTTTAGTCCTTGTTAAATGCTATTAATTAGCTCAACATATCCAATCAAGTGGTCCATTCACAACTTGATCACATTGTTTTGTTTCAAATACTATGGTTAAAGCTTCAAATCTCGAGTCTCAACAACTTAATCAAGTATTAATTAAAAGGATGTATAATATTGTCAAGAGCAAGATAGCCTTGATTTCTAGCCTTACGTTAAGATTTACTATTGCTGATGTCCAAAATCCAAATAGAGCCGAGCCCCATGGTAGGTGAGGCATGCAATTTAATGCGAAACCGAAACCAAAATACAGCAAATCAACAATGATGTGAGCAGAACGTCATTAATTCTAGCTCTTTTTTTTTCCTGATCTTTTTAGATACCTATGGCCATATCTATCAATCTTTTGATGAAATTTGAGCAAATTCCATTTACTGCTATGCATAGAGAAGCCCCAAACTGAACTCTGCTAATTGTCTAGAACAGCCATGAGCCATGCATCCACCCATGCATCCAAGCTATAAAGTAGATTAATAACTTTTAGTTAATTTGTTTTTGTTTGAGTAGCAGCATTCAAAGTTTCAAAAGGTTCTGAATTTTGAAGCTCTCCATGCCAAAGTCCAAGCTACTTTATAGTTTATCATTAATAGTTACAAAATCAGTTGATCTCTTGCTAATGCTAGTGGACTGATGATACCTGCAGAGTGCAGACTCTGTTTTCTTTGCATTACTTGTTCTAGTTTTGCCTTTTTGATCAAGACCTTGGCCCAATCAAATTCTTTTGGTGAACTAAACTTATCCTAAAGTTGGTGCCAAAAAAAAAAAAAACTTATCCTAAAGTCTTGCATTTTGATGCCAACTAATTAAACTTACCCCTAAACCCAAGCTTTGATTACTTTCTACAGGGTCTACCTGCTGCTTTGAGGTATGGGGGACCTCCAAAACTGACTAATTTTAGAGTGTCCTAATGCTTTTTATGATGCAGGCTTGAACATGACAAAAAATTGAAACTGAGTTAGGAAGAAATTTTCCTTAGTCTTCAAATCCACCCCACTCTAGTTACTCAGGAGTCAGGACTTCTACCATTTTACTATATTTCTGCCTTAAACATGAATGTACACCAGCATTCCATTTTTGTTTTTTATCACATGGTGCATGATCCTTAAGAACACTGAGGATAATAGTAGTGTGCTTTGAGCCTTTGACTCATATCAATTTGAGCTGAGCAAAACATGATTTTACAGCCTAACCTCAATAATAATAATTAAGAATCGGATAGGTTCTGAAAGTAAATTGCAAGTTTCTTGGTCAAAGTAAAAGAAGTAAGATTTGAATTTACAATTTAATCAACTTTAAGTATTTACTTCTTAAACCTTATAAATCACCCGAAATGTATAAGACTACTCCATCGTTCTACCAATATGATTTTGCAGACTTAGAAAAGCTAGGTCCCAAAAGAAAAGTGTACCATTCTTCATGAGTTGTGATTTCTTGATCTTTGTTGAAACCAAAAATTATGGCTTAATAGACAAAATGGTCCTCGAACTATTAGTAAAGGAACAAAATGGCCCATGGACTTTCGATTGGGACCATTATGCCCTGCAATTTTATCAATTTTGGGACAATTTAGCCCATTATTGAATGGAATTTGGTCATGTGAAATAAAAGAAGTAAATGACTCTAAATTGATAGACAAAATAAGCCTCAAACTTTGACATAGAATGACAAAATAACCCTCAAAAAGTTTACAAGATAGGACAAAATGGCCCAATGAAGGGGCTACTAAATTGTCCCAAAATTGAGAATCAAAGGGTTTAATTGTTCCAATTGAAAGTTCAGGGGTCATTTTGTCCTTTTTGTGATAGTTCGGGGCATTTTGTCCTTTTTGTGATAGTTCGGGGTCATTTTATCCATTTAGCCCAAAAATTATACTTGCATATCCAGGAAATGAATCAAGTTTTATTTAAACACTGTAAACATCACTCCATATGAGATCAAATATGATACAAATAAAATGAATAAAATTCTGATCTCACCATAGATACATGATATAATCATAATAACAGGACAAAGGGGGGTTTAAGAGTTGAGAATTAAAGACAACATAGTATTTATTCAGAACAACAAAAGTAAGAAAATGGAGATGAACAAGACAAGATAGAGGGTGGGAACAAGAGTCGAAACTGAGCCTAGAATGTCAGTATTGGCCGTGCTATTTAAGACTTGAACATGGAGCTTCTGGCCACCGGCGCAATGATCGGAGAAGGTGCAAAGGAAGTAATAGTCCTTAGGATCCTTAAGGGTAATGCTTACCGGTGACTTCTCATAATGGTGGATTCTATCATTAGTAGTGCAAGTGTCGTAAACTGTTTCTGTTACCTCTGCAACATCGTCTTCCCCTGTTATAAATTTGAACACTGCCCATAACCAAACCAGAAAAGGAGATTAATAACACAAATGTTACTGACTTGGTGACCAAATTCATTTTAGAAACCAAAATATTACTGATTGAGTTGTTTTTGAAGTGAGAAAGTACTCACATAGAACATCATGGACAAAAAAGGTTTTATTGTAAGCCCAGTCATAATAAAATTCACTATCGGCCGGGCGTATCCAACCAATGGAGTCTCCTACAATATAAGTTGTAGCATACGTGCTCTGCATGGCAGCTGCTACCAAAACTGCAAAGATTGTCGCTTCCATACTGATTTTCCTACTGCCCATGTTTTATTTTTCTCTATTTTTGCTGTTTTTCCTCTGTTTCTGCAAGACTCTATATATAGAGAGAGTATGTAACAACTTTTGAGTGAATTAATTACAACCCATTTGAGAAAAATCATTAAAACTTTGTTGCTATAAGTTATTTAGGGTAACTCTGTGCCATTCCTTTTTGGTTTGTGTATGTCTAATTAGAGCATTTTGAGTTTCAAAGGTGCTGAAAAATTTCCAGAATTTTGAAGCTATATCAAAGTACTTTATCCATCATTATTAATAGTTACAAAATCTGTTGATACTAGATTGAAACTCCCTTTTTTATTATTATTATATTTGCTAGTTTTGAAATTTGATTAAGACAATTATTGGTCTGGTCTAATAAACTTGTCCTACTACAGTAGGGAAACTTACCCTAAGCTACTCCCAAAGCTTTAACTATTTTTTTCATGTCAAGGGGACCTGTCCAAAACTCTTTCCATTTTTAGCCATACAATACAAAATTTAGATATATTGACTAATTATATTGTCCAAATCCACCTTGAACATGAACCAGAATTGAAATTGAGGTGTGAAAACTTTTCCTCTGTCCTCAAGTCTACCTTCCAATATGGCTCTGGCTACTCTAAACTTGTTCCATCAACTCAAGATTTTTTTGCCTTGACCTCAAGCTTTCACTTCAAATCAATTTTAGTGCTTCTAATTTATGATTTATCTACCTAATTACCTCACCATATTCAGGCAAGAAACTAATTATCTGATTAATGATTAAATCAAGGAGAAGTAAACTGTGACCTAGCTAATACAAAATAAGCTTGATGAAACTCTGTCCATCTTGGTGGGATGGAGATTAAAATTTGGCCTATAAACTATATGAAACTCTTCCATATAGATGTCAATTTGTTAAGCACAGCACTTGACTTGGCCAATGGATTGACCAATTCACCACTTCAAAAGCTCCTAATTAGTCCTGAATTACCTAACCTGCCATTGCTTGTAAACCTTGACAGTCTCATGACACTCATCAAACAATAATCTTCAAGCTTGACTTGCAGAAAGTTATCATCCTAGATATCCATTTTATTGAAACCTAATTACCTTGACTTTTTTTTTAACAAAAAATGGATTTGGTTAAAAATGTGGAAATGAGTTAAAGATACAAATTCATGAACAGCCATAAGTTATGTTAACTTGGGGTTAAAGTAATTGAAAAAGTTTCAACCAATCACAATTAATCAATTACGTACTAAAATTCGTTAAAACTATTTCTACTGACCTCTATAAAAATTAAAAAGTACTAATTAACACATTTTATAGATCACCCAGATACCGAATTCTCAAAAGACAGATATATGGCTAGAACTAGAATCAGCAGCAGCAAATTAGCCACTTTGGCCATAGCTTTATCTGCTATTTTTCAAGCCACGGCAGCTCAGACGACTGATGTGGTGGGTGATGAGTTGGGTTGGCTGGTCCCTCCCGGCGGACCCTTGGCTTATGCCACTTGGGCTGCCATGCAAACATTCACAGTTGGAGATGTTCTCAGTATGTAAACAAAGTCTCTCAATTTGGTATTTGATTGGTTTATTACTTTCATTTTCACTAAGATTTTGTTTTTTTTTTCCTTGAATTTTTTTTTTTATATCAGTTTTCAACTTTACTACTGGGGATCAAGATGTAGCCAGGGTGACCAAGGAAGCCTATGAAACCTGCAATTCAACTAATCCCGATGTAACGTATGTAATTGGTCCAGCAAACTTCACCCTTGACTCAGTTGGCGAGTACTTTTTTATAGGTACCATGGACCGACGCTGTACCTTGGGGCAGAAGTTAGCCATAAACGTCTCAGCCAGTAGCAGTGGGACTGCAAATCCACCATCCACCGGCACAAGTCCTGTTTCTGAAGGACCCTCCGGTTCGGCTTTGCCTCTTTGCAAAGGCAGTTGCACTGTTTTAATACATACATAGTCATATTATATATATGTGATTTATCATCATTTTGTTATGTACTTGGATTTTGGGGGGAATTAAGGAATTGATTGCCTTTTTCCTTTGTATTTTTTATACATATTATGGTTTTTTTTTGGCACAAAGCAAGAAATGAATACAATATAAAAGAATAAGAAATGAATATCTTTGATAATCATGAATATCTTTGATAATTTTGTGGCTTTAGACCTCAACTCTCTGAGGGAAATAATTGAGAGCTTTCACTTCAAATCAATTTTAGTGCTTCTAAACATGATTTATCTACCTAATTACCTCACTATATTCAGGCAAGAAACTAATTATTATCTGATTAATGATTAAAAGAAGGAGAAGTAAACTGTGACCAAATACAAAATAAGCTTTGATGAAACTCTGTCCATCTTGGTGGGATGGAGATTAAAATTTGGCCTATGAATTCTATATATGAAACTCTTCCATATAGATGTCAATTTGCCAAGCACAAAACTTGACTTGGCCAATGAATGGACCAAGTCACCACTTCAAAAGCTCCTAATTAGTCCTAAATTACCTACCCTGCCATTGCTTGTAAACCTTAACAGTCTCATCAAAGACTCTTCAAGCTTGACTTGAAGAAACTAATTCTCATCCTAAACACCCATTTTATAGAAACCTTACCTTGACTTTTTTAACAAAAAATGGATTTGGTTAAAAGTGTGGAAATGAGTTAAAGATACAAATTCATAAACAGCCACAAGTTACATTAACTTGGGGTTGAAGTAATTGATGAGATTTGTCAGGGTCAACTAGCTAGGGTAATCACTGTCAATCCTTTTCTTTATCCTAGAATAAATCCAAGATGAATTTTATTTTCATGATGAAGCATTATTAATTTATTACATCCATGCATATGCAACCATTACCTCTCTTCACAATTGATCATATATTGGAATTTGGAAGCATATTAAAGAGCCTCTTTTGCTGACAACTGGTGCAGCAAACAGATTTATAATATCAATCTTCAAGCTCCATATAGTCCATTTTGTAAGGCTATTTTACCTACTTTTTTTGTTGTCATTCTCGTCGTTGTCCTCTTCTTTAATACTACAATTTACAAAGCTCTACAACACAAATTGGTCTAAATCAAATTACAGATGATCATCTGCAAGCTAATTTATTTCTCACTGATTGATATGAAAAGATCATATTACTAAATTTGAATTATTCTTGCTAGAGAAATTTGGAGGAACTAATTTAAGATAACAAGTTGGCTAATTGCTCAAATAAGGGCCTAACATTTGCCAAAATGCTCAAATAAGGGCCCGATCTTTTAATTTGGCCAAATAAGGGCCTAACGTTTGCCAAAATGCTCAAATAAGGGCCCGGTCCCGGTCTTTTAATTTGGCCAAATAAGGGCCTAATGTTTACCAAAATGCTCAAATAAGGGCCCGGTCTTTTAATTTGGCCAAATAAGGGCCTAACGTTATCGAAAATGCTCAAATAAGGGCCCAGCGTCAGTTTGGATTACGTGTGAGAATTTGCGACGCCAGGCCTTTATTTGAACATTTTCGATAACGTTAGGTTCTTATTTGGCCAAATTAAAAGATCGGACCCTTATTTGAGCATTTTGGCAAATGTTAGGTCTTTATTTGAGCAATTAGCTTAACAAGTTAGTGATTGCAATTGAAACTATAAATACCAATTACTTTATGATGATGATGAAAAACTGATTATTTGAACAAATCAATCCTTTATACATTAGGCTGAAATTTGTGACTTTGCCACTCTTGAAATTTAGGGTTTTTTTTTTTTTTCAATTTCGATATAAGCCACAAATTTCAATAAAGAACACTAGCCTACTTACTACACATTATTCATGAATTATTCATGTCAAAAGCAATTACACTTTTCTTTGTTAGTATTAATTCTAGAAAGGAGGGCTTATATTATAAACCACATGAATCAAAATGCATCTACCAAATCACAATCAAGGAATAATATACTATATGATTTTATATGAGAAAGAAACAAGCATATGGAAACTTCATGATTGTATTTATTCGTGGAAGATGCATATTGGGTGTCACTGGACAATTAATGAATTCAACATATCATTTTTTTACAAATGGAAATATATAGTTGAGGGTGCATAATAAGACTAGCTTTATTAAAATAAAATTTCCTCAAGTCTTTAACTTTTGTTCGGGGCAATTTCTTTTTCCTTTTTGTCTAGAGATAAGACAAGGGCAATACCTTAAAAAAACAATTATTTTTCCCTTTTCATTCCTACGAATCCGTCAAGAAATGGACAAATATAATTAAGAAAATGGAACTTCTGACTAAATATACTCTTATGTCATATGATCAAACCAGTAAATGGGGGCCAAATGAATATTAGTTTATAATATGCTTGATTATAGAAATTGTCAAATCCAGAGAAAATATTCAATCTTCTAGAGATGGAAATAGAAAATTTGCAGGAAAAAAAAAATGATGACACATTTTGCATATTCATTTTCTTTGGCATTTTGGTCCCCATCACCCAAGTTGCTTACTATTCTTTAGAAGTAATCCATTATTTTTCATACAATATGGTTCTAAATTAATCCAATTATATGATAATTAATTAATTAAGAACAAAGAAAAAAAACTTGCAGGGATCAAAAGTTTCAACCAATCACAAATCAATTACGTACTAAAATTCGTTAAAACTATTCTAGAATTCTACTGACCTCTATAAAAACTACTCATTAACACATTAAATGAATCACCCAGACACCAAATTCTCAAAAAGACAAAGATATGGCTAAAACCAGCAAATTAGCCATTTTGGCCATAGCTTTATGTGCTATTTTTCAAGCCACTGCGGCTCAGACAACTCATGTGGTGGGTGACGAGTTGGGTTGGCTGGTTCCGCCCGGCGGACCCCTGGCTTATGCCACTTGGGCTGCCATGCAAACTTTCACAGTTGGAGATGTCCTAAGTATGTAAACAAAGTCTCTCAATTTGGTAATTAATTGGTTTAAGAGATTAATTACTTTCATTCAATTTCACCAAGTTTTGTTTGTTTTTTGCTTGAATTCTTGATCAGTTTTCAACTTCACTACTGGGGATCAAGATGTAGCCAGGGTGACCAAGGAAGCCTATGAAACTTGCAATTCAACTAATCCCATCACCCTTATAACAACTGGTCCAGCAAACTTCACCCTTGACTCAATTGGTGAGTACTTTTTTATAGGCACCATGGACCGACGATGTACCTTGGGGCAGAAGTTAGCCATAAACGTCTCAGCCCCTGGACCTAAACCTAGCCCTGTTCCTCCTCCTCCACGTGGGCCAATCACCTACACCATTGGCGATGACTTGGGTTGGCTTGTCCCTCCAGGTGGTGCCATTGCCTATGCCACTTGGGCTTTCGACAAGATTTTCCTTATTGGAGACACATTAGGTATGCCTAGTTTGGTATCAATTATATAAAAAAATTCGATTTGGAAAAAGTGCTTTATATCAATTGAATTGACAGTTTTTACTATTTTGCAGTATTTGAGTTCATCAATGGAACACAAGATGTGGCAGTGGTGACAAAAGAAGCCTACGAAAAGTGTAATACTACCAACCCAATCACAATTTTGACCACTAGTCCTGCTAATATCACCCTGACCACCAAGGGTGAACATTTCTTCACTAGCACTTACGGAGGCCATTGTGAATTGGGTCAAAAGCTAGCCATTAACGTCACAGCCAGTAGCAGTGGCACTGCAAATCCTCCATCCACCAGCACAAGTCCTGTTTCCGAAGGACCCTCCGGCTCGGCGTTGCCTCCGGTTAGCTCAGCCCCGTATCGTGTCGGCGCCGGCTTCTTGGTCACCTTATTTTCTATAGCCATTGTATTCTTTTAATATATGCATAGTCATATAGACATTGTTTAGAGTGATTATGTTGGTTCTACTCTTGAGGTGACATTCATTTTATTTGGATTTTGGTATGTACTTGGATTATTGGGGAAAGGAATTGATTGCCTTTCTCCTTAGTACTTCACTTCCACGTACGTTGCACGTGATCCATCGTGTTTAAATAAATTGAAAATTAAATTAATAATTAAAATTAATTAACACCGTATATGCAGTTTGCTAAACTTTTCCTGTGGTGGATTAAATAAATATATTAAATAAATTTAAGAATTAAACATTAAAAAATTTAAGGCTGACCCAATTGACCCGAGAAATCCAAAACCCAAATGACGAAAAACCCAATTGACCCGACGCCAAAACATGAACCCATCTGACCCGAGACCCGAATTCTGATGAGTCAAAACCCGAATGAGCCGAGAAAATTACTTAACTCATTTGACTTGTCCCAGATGACGATAACCCGAAACTCGCCCAACCCGCCTAATTGACATCTCTAACTTTACAAGTCAAAGGAATTAAGGAAATAATTGTATGTTATTCCTCTTTTTATTTTTAAAAACTTTAAATTCTTGTTATACTAATACACACCCCAAAAATAGGAACAACCCAATCATTATAATTAAATTTTTAACTTAATTAGCTTTAAAAAATGATGAATAAATGATTAGACAATTTACAAAAAGTCTCAAATTTTTTAAAATTAAAATGGTAAAAATAAAATATTTATAAAAATATTGAATTTAATTTAAATAAAAATAGAGTTTTGAGTAGAATAAAATTGTAAAAGTTTATTTCTAAAAAAAACTGTAAAAGTTTAAACAATGCCATAAAAAATTCTAATATATCAAGTTTTCTAGTTGAAATAGTTAAATGGTAAACTGAAATAGTTATAAAGATATTAAATTTAATTAAATAAAAATAGAGTTTTTAGTTGAGTAAAATAGTAAAATGGTAAAATAAAATAGTTATAAAGATATTAGATTTAATTAAATAAAAATAGAGTTTTTAGTTGAGTAAAACTATAAATCTAAATGGCAGTATAGAAATATATTTGATAATTAAGGGCATAATAGGTGATTCAAAAGTTTTACAGATGAACGTACTTTTTAATATAGTATAAATTTTTATGGTTTTATAAACATGCTTTTTTATTCATTTAATTTATTTTTATTTGGTAGATGAAAGAATATTTTAACTTAGCATAATAATTCGATCAAATTTAGATTGTGATACATAACTTATTGGTCATTCATTACAAGAAAAACAAATAATACTGGAATAACAAAATTTCGCTTGGATCAAGAACAAACACATAAAGAATAAGTGGGTTGGCCCAATTTCTTTTCTAGAATAATTGGGCTTCACAAACTCTGGGTAGTCAAGTAACGGGCTTAAAGGCCAAAAAAAAAAGTAAACGTGCTTAAAGGACCGATGAAAGTGAAATGAAGAAACCATCCTGAAAAGTATTATTAGGTGAAATTTACCTAAATTAGTTATAATTTATTGACATACCCCCTCTCTTTTTTCTTTTTTTTTCCTCTCCCTAAGTTCTTTAGTTTTCTTCCAAGTTTTTTTTTTTATACTTGATTTTATTATTTTCTTTCCTTTGTTCAGAATAACCTCCCCATATTTATAGATCTGTTGGGTTATTTGAGTTTTTTGAGTCAATTTGTTAAGTTTGAGTCAGTTAGTGTGTCTCCAAGTTTACATAAATTGAAAACAGTTCATCTTAGTTTTGATATGATTTTACTTTACGATCTATGGGTTAATCAAGGGGTTCTCGAATCACTCACCTTTGTGTCACCTTTGAAAGTTTTCTGTTTATTAAATTTCACAGAAACGTTGTTTATTAAATTTCACAGAAACGAGAGCGAAGAGGTGTTGCACGTGCTAGAAACTTATGAAGAAGGTTTGATACTCCAAATCATCAAGATGGCTCGAGTCCTGAAACGAGATTAAGATCTAAACGCAAAAGATGAATGCTTTTTTTAACCTATTGTAATTTCTAGTTACTATTTTGTAATTTCATTTATATAAATGAAAATTACAGTATTTTTCTTTAAAAAAAAAGTTAATTTATTGACATAATTTTTTTCTTTTTGTTTGGTAGATAGTAGACTTCTTGTTCTTGGAATCTTGGTCTGTTCCTTGTCTGGTCATTCTTTATTACATTTTTCATTCTAAACCCTTTATGAGCCTTCACATGTGAAAATTAATCCCCATAATAGCAATTCCCTAATATGATAATAATAATAATCTAAGTTCATATCTCTAGAAATAATAATGACTATTATGCCTTTATTTTCCTTTTATATATCCTTATGATGCTATGCCTTTATTGAATGATGAAAAGGAACCTAATTAGCTGCGGATTTAAGACATCATTTGCAACACTCCACCAGTCCACCCTAAAAGTGAAATGATTGAAGAAATGGGGGAAAAGTAAAATGATTGAAGGAATGGGGGAAATACTTACTACAATCCATTAGTATTAAGTAATTAAAATTTTTTTCTAAAAAAAGAAAATAAAAAATTTCCCAAGATGATAGAACTTATCTTATACTTTATCTTACACCTGTTTTGCAGAAGGCAAATTATACAATACACAGGTGATGGAGTTTAGCAAACTACACAAGCGGGTCCTGAAGGGTGACATGTGTCCTCTAGGGACTAGATTGAAATATTTAAAATTTCATTAATTAAAAAATAGACATGTGTCAACTCCACAACCCACTTGTGGAGTCCAAAATTTACACCGCAGATATATCAAATAATTACCCTTTACAGAATGTAGATTCCACCTAAAAGAATCTATCATGAAATTTGGGAGGAAGGAACGCTCCTATTCTATCGTGCAATTCTTAATTTTCTAGAGAAGTTAGAAATTGAGAGTATTGACTCTTGAAACAAGGACTAGTCAAACCTTGTGCATGGTTGACTCTAAACAATGGTAGACTTTTTAAAAAAAAAATTATTTTGGTTTTCACGAAAGCGAAAAGAAATTCATGACAATTTTTTTAAATACTTCCGCCTCGAGTTTTTTTCTTTTTGTTTTTTGGTACATCCTCCTCGAGTTTTTATTTTATTAGTAATAATTGATTTCTAAAAGTTATAAATTATAATACACGTTTCAAGGGTGGAGTTAGGGAGCAAGAGTTTGACCTCTAAGTAGCCAAAGTACAATTACTTTTAATATAATGTGATATATGATTCCATCAAAAGAAAACAAATGTGATACATGCAAAATGGTTAGATAAATTTTGATAATGTAGCTTGGTACGAAAAATAGTTGAACTTACTCAAAATATCATTACTTAATTCAAATAAGATATTTGATTTGCATACCGAAAATCAAATTAGATTCACTTCGCCTCTTGATGGTTTGGTAACTAAGCCTTGGTTTGAGATTGAGTTTGAAGATAAAAAACTTTTCATCACAAACACAAATGCCAAACAAGTCATATTTATGTTAAAAGCTAATTTTCACTGCAAAAAGTCAAATCAATCTGAAAAGCTAATCTTTCTATATTTTTACGTTTCAAAAGTACTTTTGGACATTAAATGACTAATCTCCCTTAAATATTTCTTCTCTTCCTATTTTAATCAATACCTTTTTAGATATTTTATCTCTTCACTACATTTTTCTATAACAATACCAAACATTAATTAAATTTTTCTACCTCAATTTTAAAAAACACTTTTCAAAGGCATTTCTTTCAAACCGAATTTTTTCAAAACTTAACCTCAATCCCAAACTAAACCTAAATAAGTTTTATATTATGTATATAATGTTTATTTGAGGTTAAGATTATAATAGTGCGATTGAAAGATAGTTTGTGCTAAAAGTATTCTATATATCCAATACCAAGAAACATTCAAAATTAAAAATTTCATCATAACCGAGATGCATTCAAGCATTATAAAACTCAAGTTCGACTCAATGGATATTACCTCAGTTGACCAAAACTCAAACTCAACTCAATAACAAAAGAGTCCGTCAAATTGTTCACAAGCAACTTGAATCATCTTTAAACCAAGTTTAAATAAATATGTTAATTCATCTTTGAGGCAAAATTATAATCAAGACCAAATTCTCTCATGACTAGAAAAAGAAGATCATTAGTGTAATTTTCAATTTCAAGTTGGTTAACACTCCAATGTGAATATAATTTTGAGTAGTCCATGTAATGACTTTAAGCCCTTAATATAGTTAATTAATAATATATATAATATAATAATATTGCAACTTTAGTAATAAAATCTAAATGTTCACAACTTTCAAATCTTCCAAATTTTCTACCCATTTTATAAATTCTCATATTCCAAATTCTATAGAACCACCCTCTCATTACATCTTCACTCCACTACCAATGGATAAAAATCCTCTTGCTCCATTTTTGGTGTCCCATTGTGCCCATCCATCAAATAATGACACGTGTCATTTTTCAATTTTTAGTATTAGGAACACGTGGCATAATTTGATAGATGAGGCATAATGGGGCAAAAAAATGGGAAAAGAGGATTTTAATATCTGACATTTCTTTATATAGTTCTTTTTCCCTTAATTGTTCACCTTTACTATAAAAAAAGTATATAATGTAATTGACAAGGAATAAAAGTATAATAATTGATATGCTGTCAAGCCTTTTTTAGGCCTTTCCAGATCAAACAAACACTTTGACAAGTGAAAGTCTTCGGATTTGGTTGAAATCTTGAACATTTCACGCGGCAAAATGTCCCAAAATTGGCTAAAATATTGCACCCCTTAGTAAACCAAAATCGGTGCGTTGAAAATGTTGACCAACAATACACGTGGCATCCATCGAACGGATTGCATTCCATCAGACATTTTTGGGCTATAAATATAAGATTACAACTCTCTCCCACTTCACTCCTCTGTTATTTTTCTTCAAAAACAGCCAAAAACAGAGCAAAAGAAAAACAGGGGCGACTTGGATTTTAAGAACACAAGGGAAATGGGAAGAAGATTTAACGTAATAATATTCCTTTCCGCCATAGCCATTGCGGCTATGTTGCAGAGCTCGTCGGCTCAGACAGTTCATGTCGTCGGAGATGCTTTGGGTTGGCTCATGCCTCCTGGTGGCGCCGCCGCTTACACCACCTGGGCGGCCAACAAGACTTTCAGAGTTGGAGACATTCTTGGTAATTCTTTTTATTTAATTTTCTTTTTCTTCTGAAATGAATCAGATGAACAAAAGAAAAAAAAAACTGAAATTTTGATATGTTGTTATGATTATAAACTTTTTTTTGCAGTTTTCAATTTTGCTACTGGATCACACGATGTGGCTAAAGTTTCAAGGGCAGATTATAATGCTTGCAGCTCAAGAAATCCCATTCTTGTCCTTTCAAATGGTCCTGCAAATGTTACTCTCAATGAAACAGGGGATCATTATTTCTTCTGTAATTTTCCTGGTCATTGCAATCAAGGACAAAAGTTGGCAATTAACGTCACGGCTGCAGCTTCGTCCCCTGCTCCTCAACCGGCCACTCCTCCGCCTGCTCCGTCTCCCCAGCCGTCAACCCCCTCCCCGGCCCCCGCTCCCCAAGCTGGCTCTCCGTCGCCAACCCCAGCTCCGGCTAGGTCTCCCGTAACTTACACCGTTGGCGACACTTTGGGTTGGACTGTTCCTACTGGTGGTGCTTCAGTTTACGAAACATGGGCTAAAAACAAGACCTTTTTCGCCGGCGACATTCTCGGTAAGAACTGAAACATTAAAATAGTTTTTTTTTGTTTTTTTTTTTAATGAACTTGAAAGTTTAATATTTTCAATTTGTGTAGTTTTCAACTATGTGACTGGAGCTCACGATGTTGCTGAGGTTACAAGGCAAGCTTATCAATCATGTAACGGAAGCAACCCTCTGTCTAACTTCACCACCGGGCCGACAAGAATCACTCTTAGAAACTCCGGCGAGCATTTCTACATCTGCGCCTTCCCCGGCCACTGCTCCGCCGGTCAAAAGCTCGCTATCAATGTCACAGGCAGCTCCACAGCCACCCCACCATCTTCTTCACCATCACCAACACCCTCACCGTCGGCAACGCCGCCGTCGTCCTCTCCCGACACTCTTCCACCTTTCCCTTCATCCCCATCTCCTTCCGGCGAGGCCACCCCGCCACCGCCGGCAGGCAACTCAGCAACAACTCTCGGTGTCGCTGGTTTCGCCACTACTTTCCTAGCCTTACTAGTAGCTTTCTTCATGTAATTATTTAAGTATAGAAATTAAGTAACTAGAATTAGAGTGTGGAGAGAGAGGCCATTTGGCATTGGCATTCATTTTTCCTTGACATTATTATGTTCTTATTTTGTCATATACAGGTTGAAATTTTGATTCCAATAAAGCAGTATTGTTGACATATATGATCATTTTGAGAATTTTTTTTATTTTTTATCATGGGTTTTTTAATTATTTTTTGGTATCCCATCCGGTATCTCGGGCTTTATCCTGACTAATCCGGATCCGACCCGCGTCACGCATCTGGTTATGATTACAACATTTTCAACATCTAGAATCTATAATTAGCTAGACATTTGCTCTTGTCTGGTTCTCCTCTAATGGCCGGTTTTAGATAGGGAAGAAAATGAGGTGCCGAAAGAGTTGAAGCATTTATGGTTAGTGTAGAAAAAAAAATGGAAGCCAAGCTGATTCTGGTTCAGTCTTTTAGCCCATGTTTTGGATGTACAAATTCTATATGGAAAGTTTGTGGTTGGAAGATTTCCATTTGTTTACTACTTACCTAAGATGGTTGAACTTGATTACTTGACAATTACATTCAAGTCTTTTTTCTAAAACTAATAAAGTCTTTGAAAGAAAAGAGATCATTTGGGCCAAAATGAGTATGACCTACTATTAGGTTACCAAAAATGTTTGTCTTTATCCTTGACTAAATTAAGTCGATATTGTTAATGAAAGATTTCAAAAGGAGAGACCGCCAAAAAAATTTCAAGTTACACCTAGACTTAGTTTGGTATTAAGGTTGTAATTTGAAAAAATTTGGTTTGGAAAAAGTGCTTTTGAAAAGTATTTTTTTAAATTACGGTGGAAAAATATAATTAATGTTTGGTATTGCTGTGAAAAAATGGGGTTGAAGGATAAAATGTCTAAAAAAGGATATGCTAGTTAAAAAGGAAAAAGAAAAATAATTAGGATATTTTAGTCATTTAATGTCTAAAAGCACTTTTGAAACGCAAAAGCACCAAAGAATTAGCTTCTCGGGCTGGCTTGGTTTTTGTGTTCAAAATCAGCTTTTGACACAAATCATGATTTATTTGGTTTTGCGTTTGGGTTCAAAAGCAGCTTTTTTATCTTTAAACGCAATGTCAAACCAGACCTAAAAATAATTAAATTAGTTAATATTAAACCCTTTTATAATTTCATGGGTGATTATTGATTATTGAAAAACATTGACCATTAGATTTAACATTTTAGTGGAAAGTAAAATTTCAAGTTAATACATAAACTTGGTAATTGCATTTTGCCCCACCTAAATCATCATCGGTTTATAGAGGACTAAATTCTTGTTTTCAAATCAACAACGAAAGGGTAAAAAAATTCATTTCAGCAAAAAGCAACAATAATTCTTTTTGTCACACCAAAGTTTATCACTAAATCATACTTTTCTAACATGTCATCAAGATTAACCACATTTTCATTAGAAACGAACTTTAACATGTAAGTCCTAAATTCAGGATATTTATTGTGTTAATATATTAATTAATGGTTGTAATTGTGACACTTACGGTGAGACTTGGTGTTAATAATTTGATGAGGCATAGCATTACTCATGCTAGCTACATCATCAGTAATGAAATTTTTTTTTCGGGTTAAGAACAGTAATGATTTAATTGAAGTTAATGAATTATGTTTTCGTTTGATAAGAAATTGATAAATTATCGAGAAACAAAGAGATACAAATAAAAAACTACAAGAACTTGGATTATGTTTAGTATGATTCCTCTAGGTACCAATTACAGAATCACATATAAGAGAGAAATAAAAAGAATTCTACAAACATCCATTGAAAGAAAACGAAATAAAAGGAATGAAAAAGAAATTTTACTCAATTGCAATGCCATGTATAGAGATCAGACACCACAATAAAAATGTAAATAGAAAAAATAGTAAGCATTCTATTTTTAATATGAGAAACTAATCATGAAGGATGAATCTTAATAGGCGGCTTGACAATAAGTTGAACCCCCCGATTTAATTCAACAATTTCTTTTAAAAATTGATCATGGACATGCTTTATATTAAGTATATCGTGTTCATCCCCCGAATCCGGTTCCCGTCCTAGGATGATAGTCATCCTCTCAAGTGCAATGGCCTTGTGGAGCAAATATAGGGCAAGCTCTACTTGATACTTGTTGTTGCAAAATCCACTGATCTCAACTTCTTTTAGATGAGGATGAACATGGCCGGCACTTGTAGTCTTTTGTTATGTTCTTCCACCAAACGAACTGCAGGTATAAATAAGAACATGATAAACTTGAAACGGTGAAAATACTTGGGAGGTTCACAACAATGTTCGATTTCGTCTATATACTGATCACAATAAGCATTCTATTTAGTCTTTGTATTCAAAAGATTAGGTCAAGTTAGTCCTTGGACTCAGAAAAGTAAGTCAATTGCGTCCTCATTCAGTGGCGGAGCCAAGGATCCCATTCTTGGGGGCCAAACTAAAACTAATTATGTACATAAATATAGTATTTACAACAATAAAGAGAATTGTAAGAGCTTTTTATTTTTTTTGATAATAGTATTAGTAAGAGCATGGCTAAATGAAGATAGAATTGTAGGAGCATCAAAAAGAGAGAAAGTCGGGGGTAAAATATAGAACAGAGAAAGAGAGAAACTGTGAGAGTGAAAGTTAAAAAAGAGACAAGAAAACTGTTGGCGGGGGCAACTTTAACCAAAATTGGGAGCAAAATATAGTTTATGTATATATATGTAAACTGGTCTGAAAATTCTTGGGGAGCCATGGCCCCCCTGGGTCTCTTAGTGGCTTCGCCACTGTCCTCATTTTGCCTTTATCGATTGAACTCCATTGACCAATCTTATGAGTATAAAAACTAAATTGATTGTTTTTTTAGTACACGGACGAAATTAAACATTTTTGTGCAAGTATTTTAACCAAAAGAAGACATATAGCATATATAGGTTCGAAAAAAAAATGTGACTTAGAAGTGAGAGAATATTGACTCACCTCGATGTGTAACTTTTGCAAGAGGGGAGCAGCATTTAGGAAGTTTGCAAGTGATATGAGATTGAAATCCGATACTACATAAACCTCCAACTCCAAGCTTTTAAGACTGTTGAATTTAGTGATATTTTGAGATAATTGTACCTTGTTGCTAAAAAGGGTGAGTGATAGAATTTCAAGGTGGGGGGCTGCTTTTGGAAACTCATGAAACATAAAATCTGCTGTCAGCTTATGGTCGAAGAAACATCCTGTCTCCAAGGAAGGAATTCCCCTGATGGAAAAATCAATTCCATCACCTCGAGATTCAAAGTTTTTGAGATTGAGAAGGTCATGTATCTAAATTAGTTTCCTTATCAGAATTCCCCGACGAGGATATATAAGAATATGCAAGGCCAATGATTTCAAATGATCAAAAGTGGCGCCATCGCCGCCTATGCGAAACGTCTGGGGTAAAGTACAACAGTCGAGCGTCAAGCATTCAAGCTTCAAACAAGCAGATGCAATTTTGTTAAAGTCATCTTGATCTAGAACAACACAACCCAAACTCAGTGTCTTCAAAGAGCTCAACCCTAAATCAGGTGGAACAGGTTTCAGGATACATGATTCGAGACAAAGATATTCCAAGTCCAAGTTTGGTCGTGTAGATGATGTAGGCCAAGGAAATCTATAAAACCTATGGGTTTTTGGATTGGTCTCATCTGGAGGGTAATTTCTCAATTCTGCAAACTTAAACTCAATTTTGTTAACCGCCATTGAAGCAGCAAGGCTAACCCACTCGTCGATATAAGAAGCATACTTATTGTAAAAACAGAAAGAAACTTGAAGAGAATTCAGCTTTGGAAATTTAAGCCTGTGGCTGTGATTTCGTAAAACTTGACCAACCTTTGCTACAAATTCCTTGCTTTTGGAATGATATTGGCTATCTATATAAGGGCGTATAGTTTTTCCATATTCGATCTGACTATCGAAGCAAAGGTTAAAAAGTTGAGGTGTAGGGAGGTACCGCCATCTCCTGGACAATGATCTCACCCTCAAACCTTCTTTTTCACTCAAAAGGGAGACAATAACATGGAGAATATCATCTGGTAATTTGCTAATTCTATCATCATCTCTTGCTTCCATTTTCAGTTCCTAGAGAAAATTTTTTTTTGATTAATTACCCAATCCAAAAGGACCAAAATCATGAATAATAGTAACAATTAAAAAAATTAATTAAGGAACACACAGATCATATGCAATATATATTACGGTTACATACCTTAGCCATCCGGAAGAAATCGTCGACCATCGTCGATCAAACTTGGGATGTTAATGATGGAACAAAGTCGTAAAAACTAGGTTTAATTTCACAACAATTCTCTAATAGTAAACATATGAAAATAAAATAATTATTATAAGGTAGTTTGTGACAGCTTTTTTTAGATGAGTAGTTTTTTTAAATGATATAAATAAAATTTAAATATGATATTTATCCTCTAATAATTGGTAGTTTTATTTTAAAATGGGTATTTTTTATTTTGTTTTGAATTTTTAAAAGACTGAGCTTGTCTACGAGGCAACTCGTGAGACAAACTCAGATTTTAGCTTTATAATTAGTATAGATTATATAGATATATACACCAATAAAATATTGAAAAGAAACAATTAATTTCACATCCAAATTTACCCTTTCAATTGGAATAATTTATTCCCATTAGAATACAAACACATTAATCTCCTTTCCTTACTGAACGCAGCCTCCTCCTCAAAATGCACCACTTCTAATAATTACAAGGCAGGGCGGCATGCACTTGCGCTATCCTAATCTTCTTATTAGGGTTATATTTTTTGTAGTTGTTTAAGTCAATTAGTAAAAAGATATTGCATTGGCTGTAAGTTAATCAGTTAGGAGAAACTTATACATCCAAACAAATAATTCGCATATATAAAGCAAAACACATGACGTCTCTTTCATTCTAAAAGTATATTACCTAAATTCTACTCCATCTCTAGGTAATTTATCAAAATAAATCAAAATAAAGCTAATATTCTACCCCTCCATCTCTAGATAATTAATCAAAATAAAACTAATATTAATTGTTGTTTGAAATGTATGTTGATTATCTGAAAAAACATCGTACGCCGCGGTTATTTTTTAATCTTGATTGCAATTGTTAAATTAATGAACTCGGGTAAGTGGAAGAATTTGGCTTCTGCATAAGGAATGCCTAATTTTTTGTAGTCAAGGAGCATGTATAGTCGCCGTAGGAAAATTGAATTAGTTGAAAGCATTTTCAAGAGCATATGTAATTTACAAAATGCATCACAAAATGATTGTACTTAGCATTGGCTAACTGTGCATCTGGAAATGTGGAAATATACTAAATATAAGTAACTAATAAAAACCTCAATAAAAAGGAAGTCGAATGATAAAAAAAAAATTGTAAAATAAAAGAGAAATAAGGAAATGTTAAATTTAAGTATCAAATAATATAATCAACAAATAAATCCAGATTTACCTCAAAATGTTGCGGTAAGAAGTGAAAGTTCCCCACTTTAGTTATGTCATCCTAAGGCGCTGCTAAATTAAATGGAAGGATCTTATCAACGTCCAGCTAAAAATTTTAGTAAACAGAACGGAGTCCATGTGAAACCAATTCAAAGAAACGTTAGGGAAGAAAAAACCCACCCAAATAAAAATGAAGACGAAAGGAAAACAGAACTGGAATGTCAACAGTTTACCCATGAATCAACCATTATTGCAGATACAGTTATAGCACCAATCCTTTGGAATTCCGACAGAGGAGTTCAACCGGTAAATCCTAATATCCACACACAATTAATATGTAATTAATTCAAACACACTTAATCTCATAAATATAAAAATAGTAAATTACAAAAAAGGGCAGCAGGAAAAGTAAGGGTGGAAATTCATCGATGGCCTTTTTAGTCACCCGAAAAGTGTTAAAAGACAAAAAAAACGAAAAAAAGGTACCACATTAATCCTCAAGCCTTTAATTAATTTTCATTACCACTAAAAATAATATATAGTATAGTATATATAAGTCTATATAATCCAAAATTAAAAATCAAATCAACTACTCATGAGAAGATCAGTAAAGTATATAGTGGAAAGCCTATAAACGACGCCGTTAGAAGAATAAGATGAAAATATAGGTACCCAAAAGAGGAGAAACTTTTGAAGAAAAAAAGAAAAAAAAGGAGAAACCACAAACCAGGATCCGGGCATGGGCCCATAAACGAATAAAAACGTAAACCCTTATTAAGAGGTAAATCACATTGGGCCCAAAACCAAAACAGTGTTAAAAGCAAGTCATAAACCCCAATCGTGAATGAAAAAAGAACCTTCCTTTCTCCACTTCCCGGCGAAGACACCGGCGCTAGAAATAGAGTACCCATTTCCACCCCCTACAAGAAGAAGAAGAAGAAGGAAGAAACAAAGACAGAAGGCCATGGAGAGTGATTCTTATTTCTTCACTGGAACTCAAACGATCTTCAAAGACAAAAAGCTTCGGTTAGAACCAAATTTCTTTTCTTTTCTTTCTTTTTTTAATGATGGTACAGTAGTGTAATGTGGAGTCCTTGTTGTTTCTTTTCGTTATCAGTTGGAAGAGGAGGGCTTATTTGTACCTTAACCGAGTGATTATTTTGGTACCGCTGCTGCTAAAGGCTTTCGACAGGTTCTCTGGAGCAACCTATTTCTCTGCCCCAAAATTACCATGCTTATGGACTTGACTTTATGTTGCATCACTTGGTGGCGTCTATTCTTTGACCCCTTGACGCCAACTAGGTAAGTTTAGTATTTCAGCTCTTACATTTTCTTTGTAAGAGTTTGACATTCTTGGTTGAAAACCCATTTCTTGAAATGTAATGTAATCTCAAGGTTAGCTTATTTTCTTCTAAGAATCTGCAGTTTAATTTGCTATGGGTTGAGTTTCATACTTGGTATGTTAAGTACTTGGTTGGGATTCTATTTTCTTTCCCTGATATGTAACTTCATTTCTTATTCCGCAACCAGGAATTGGAATGAGTTCAAGTACCAGGCGCTGCTATCAGTATTCTTCTCATTTCCACCATTTTCACCAGGAGAGCCTCTATCACCAATGTTTATTTTTTTTTCTGTTATGGATATGGAGGACTTATTGTTGATGACCAAGAAGCAAAATCCAAACCATTATCAACCATAAGACCAATAGCTTTAGTTTTCACTTCTTTAAATGTGGTGAAAATTTAAGTTTTCTTATAGAGGTTCTACTGTGCAGACTGCAATGCAAGAATTTAGAAATAGCCTCTTCGAGGTCTTTATCTGAAAGTCTGGGGGATTTTCTCTTTTTGGTTGGAAAAATATGCAGTTTAATTTACTCTAAGTTGATCAATGCTAAAGATGATGATAACTGCTTGAATGGTTGGACTGATTGTCATAAGGGCTTACCTTAATTATTTAATGTATGTAATCTAAGTAGATGTTTGGGACTTTAATGTTTTTTACTCCCTTAAATGTAGCTTCTTTGTTATCAACCAAAAAAAAAAAACGGAAGAAGAAGAAATGTAGATTCTTTGCTTACTTATTTGCCAAGCAGGAGATAACTTGCCTTTGTCTCATGTTGCTGACACTGTTATCATAGCTCTATCTCTTTTATTCCAAGTTACATAATTGTCTGTGGAACTTAGTTGGTATAGATATGGCAGTGCTCCTCTATGTCTACATTCCAAAGCACAAACCATATCGACCATAAGCTTATATCAGTAGTGGTGAACAGTGAAACTTACTTCATCTGGTTTAATATTCTCTATGCTTTTTGTTCCCATTTGAATCATAGGTAGATGTATTAGGTTCAAAAATATGATGACCCTGGACCCTAGCAATTGCTAGAACTTTTTCAAGTGCAAGTTTTGTTGCCCACATTTATTGTTACTATTGGCATCTGGTTTGTTGTTCTATATGCTCTGTAATCATGTTTGATTTCTAGGTAGTTGTGTTAGGCTCAAATTTATGAACTTGGCCACCAGCATTTTGAACTTAAAACTGTTATTGATATTTACTGTTACTTTTGGCTTTAGGAAGTAGGCACACTTTGGCATAAAGTTCTCTGGTCATCAATGTGTGTTAATTAAATCAAGATCGAACGTAACTACCATAGTCAATAAATTAGGATTTACCTTTGAAGACCTGCATGACTGGATGAGAAGAGGCTTTTGAATTAGTATAGTAATTTTCTAGGTATATACCGAGATATTATTATCTCTTACTTATCTATCTAAGCCATGTGCAAATGCCACACTCGAGCTGGTTTCATGCCTCCTTGTCTGTGAATTTTTCTGTTTGTATTTTCCTATATTTTCATTTCATTGCCCAAGTTTCTGTTTGTATTTTCCTATATTTTCATTTCATTGTCCAAGGCTTTTGATTAAGGATGGTTATTTTCTAGGTATACGAAGATATTATTATCTCTTACTTATCTAAGCCATGTGCATGTAGCAGAAAGATCTAAGCCATGTGCAAATGCCACACTCGAGCCGGTTTCATGCCTCCTTGTTTGTGAATATTCCTGTTTGTATCCTCCTATATTTTCATTTCATTGTTCAAACTCCAGAGAAATAAATCTACTACCCCTTGTTGATATTGCAGGGCTATGCTCCAGCAGTTCCAAGCTAAGTAAGGCATGTGAATAGGGCTTACGACTAAGTTGGGTGGTTCTCTTTTGATGTAGACTCAACTCCTTCCTAATGTAATGAACCATCTTTTGTTCTTGTTTTGTTGGTCTATGAGAGTTTTAGGACTTATATTTGTAATCCACTGTTTCATGATCTTTAGCCTATTAGTTTTACCATCAGTCCATCACTCAACAGAAGAAAAAGTTGGAAAAATGTTTGCTTCCTCCTTTGTAAATATGCCTCAATACCTTGTTATGAAATATAAGCTTGTCATATAAATCACTTGACTAGATCTCTGATCATTCAAAGATGGAGCATATTGCATATTTTGATGAGTGCTTATTGCTGAATCTTGATACCCTGTATAAAATGTTAGGCCTTTTTATAAAATGTATATTGAAGAGGTGGTTGCTATTCTTTGTTTGCAATGGAATCATGTGAAGACTATGTATGCATTTAAACTCCATGAGGATGACTTCATTACGATCGATGCATTTTATACTGTGTTGGCATTTGCCTTTTAGTTTTGCTTCCCTAGCATTTCTCTGTTCTAATATAAACTTATTCACTTATAAAAATGCCATGCTTAGCCTCAAACGACGCCGTTAGAAGGATAAGATGAAAGAATAAAGGTGGTAACTACTAACTGGTAAGCCAAAAGAGGAGAAACCACAAACCAGAATCCGGGCGGGCATGGGCCCATAAACGAGTAAAAGCATGAGCCCATATTCAGAGGGAAATCACATTGGGCCCATATGGAGATTGAAGCCCAAAACCAAAACAGTATTAAGCCCAAAGTGTGCTAATAAGAATAGTAATTAATTTCTTTTCCCGTGAAAGCAAAGACACCGGTGCTGGAAATAGGCCACCATTTCCACTCCCTATCAGAGGAAGAAGAAGAAAGACAGAAAGCTATGGATAGTGATTCAGATTCTGACTCCGACTCAGAAATGGAAATGTTCTTCAAAGACAAAAAGCTCCGGTTAGATACAAATTTCTTTGCTTTGCTTTCCTTTCATTTTTTATTGTTTCTTAAGGATGATGATATAGTAATGTAATCTGAACTTCTTGTTTTTTATTTTCTTTATCAGTTGGCGGATAAAGGCTGAGGCTTTTCTGCTTCAGTTGGTTATTTTGGCACCATTTCTTGTAAGGGTTTTCGAATGGTTCTATGTTCCAACCCATCCCCGCCTTAAGAAATCCAATTTGCTTATGGACTTTGTTGTATGTTGGATGACGGTCTTCCGTTTAATCTTCTTGACGCCGTTTCTGTAAGTTTGCTTTCTCAGCTTTTACATTTTTGGAATTTGTTTGTTGATTTCGATAATTAGTTGTACTAGTTATATCTATCTTCAAAGAAGTTTTCATCTTTTTTTTTTTTTGAAAACCCATTTCTTGAAATGTAAATATAGTTTAATTCTCTCAAGCTTTTTAGGGTCCTGTGTTTATGTAGACTGGTTGCAATGAAGGAACTGAGCATGTTAAGACTTGGGGTTTACGATGTTCTTATTTGAATTTTTAGAATCTGCAGTTTAATTTGTTCTGGGTTGATTTGATTGTCATAGTGGCCTGGCCTTATCTTATTTGATTCATGTTAATTGTTAAGTCATTGGTTGGGATTCTAATTTCTTTCCCTTATGTAGCTCCAGTTTTTATTTCACATTCACAACCAAGAATCGGATTCCTGAGTTCAAGTTCCAGGCGAGGCTGTCACTGTATTTTATCTTAGTGTTATCACTTCCACCATTTTTACCATCAGAAACTACCAAGGGATTACCAGTGTTTCTCATTCCGTTAAGCTTAATGATGCTTTGATTCCAACAAGCAAAATCCAAAACATATTGACCATCAAACGGTCTATCCTCTTCATTCAACTCACCTTAATATAGTTTCTAATTCTCAATGCTGTTGTTCCTGTTGATCACTTTACAAATTTTAAGTACAAATTGTTGTTCCTTTTGATATTGGCATAAAGAACACATACTAACCCATTGTTAACATTGCAGGGCTCCCCTCCACAAAGTTCCAAGCTAAAAGAGTAAGGCATGTGAAAAAGGCTGAACTAACGCCTGCTTCTGTTGATTTAGACCTTTAACTTTTGGTATGTAATGAACCTTCTTTTGTTGTCGTATGATAGGTTTATTTAGGACTCTGTTTCTACTGCACATTTGAGTGTGTAAATGTAATGACTTTAGTTTTTGTTAATGACCTGAAAGAATGAAGGAGAAACAGTTGCTTCCTTCTATGTAAATAAGCCTCAGTACTTAAATTCTCAATGGTGGAATAGCTTGTCACATGAAATACTTCACTAGATCCTTTTGGTCATATTTATGCTTGCAATTTCTATAATCCAGGTTTAGAGTTAGTATGAATGAGAGACCCCCAGGTCAAGGATGGAGCACATTGCCGTATTTAATTTGATGAATGCATTTTCTCTGAATTTTCATATTTGTACCTCCAAACTTTGATGTTAGGCATCTTATAGTAATATGCCCAAAATTTTATGTTTTATGGCTTTATGTGTAAGGCATCAAAGAACTGTCAGCCATGTAGCATTTTACCTCAACACCAAAGTTCTGTTTGAGGAACTCTTTTTTGGGTTGATTTCACATATTCTGGAAGAGTTCATGGGCCTACAAGTGAATAAAGGAGCGAATAAGAACATGTTTTTGTCAACCTATTGTTTACCTTTGGGCTTTGGCCTTTTTCCATGACAATTTGACAAATAAATAAATAGAAGGGAGAAATTATAGATATGCTAAACGACGCCGTTCAAAGATCAGAATACATAAGCGTCTTTTTGCCGCATTACTTTCAGCACCCATTTCCACTCTCTCAGAAAACGAGAATAAGTAACAACTAACAATTAACAAAGAATCAATGGCTACTGAAAGTGATTCTGGCGACAGCCAAACGTCATTTTTGGAGTTGGAAAACAAAACCCTTTCCTTAGTAAAAACGATTTCTTCCTTTCGTTAATTTTATTTCTTTTGTTTTATTTTTTCTACGATGATACTGTAATGATATGATACTGCAATTAAAATTCTTGTCTTTTTTTGGTTATTTCAATCCTTATTAGTAATAAAATTTGAAAGAACTCAATGAAATATCAATGCTTTACCTTCTTTGTTGAAAACCCACTCCTTTAAATGTGAAAATTTAAGTTTTTTTTATAGAGGTTCTAGTGTTGGGGAGACCGGCAGACTGCAATTCAAGATTGAGAAGTAACCTCTTCGAGGTTTTAACTGAAATTCTGGGTGATTTTTCTCTTTTTGGGTGGAAACATATGCAGTTTAATTTGCTCTAGCTAGGTTGATCAATGCTAAAGATGATTACTGCTTAAATGGTTAAGACTGATTATCATGAAGGGCTTACCTTAATTATTTGTTGTATGTATAATGTAAGCATTTGGTTGGGATTTTAATGTAGTTTACTGAAATGTAGCTTTTTTGCTTACTTATTTGGCAACCAGGAGATAGCTTACCTTTGATCTCATGTTGCTGACACTATTATCATAGATCTATCTCTCATATTCCATTCCAATGCATATATCAGTAGCGGTAAACAGTGACCTTACCTCATTTGGTTTAATTTCTCTATGCTTTTTGGTTCCCATTCGAATCATAGGTAGATGTATTAGGTTGAGAATATGATGACTCTGGACCCTAGCAATTACTAGAACTTTCAAGTACAAATTCTGTTGCCCATATTTGTTGTTACTATTGACATTGGCATGAAGAAAACACTGACTTTTTGCTCTTAACTTTTCAAGTTCTATGGTTATCATTGTGTTAAGTTTTGATTCCCTATTGGTTGAACAGTTACAATTTATCTTTGGAGGCCCAGTGTGACAGAATAATAAGAAGAGACATTTAAATTAGGATAGTGATTTTCCTGTACAAAGATATTACTTCCTATTTATAACCTCTCTTACCATGCCAGATAAGCCATGTGGAAATGCTATGCACTTGAGCTAGCTAGGTTACATGCTATAGCTTCCTATAGTTTTTGAATTTTCTATTTTGTATCTTCTGTTTTCACTTCTTGTCCAAAGTAATATTTTCCTACTACCCATTTTTTGATATTGCAGGGCTCTCCTTCAGCAGTTCCAAGCTAAATGAAGTAAGGCATGTGAAAATGGCAGCAATATAACAGCTAAGTTGGCTGCTTCCTCTCTTGATTTAGATTTTAATCCTTGCATTGTAATGAACCACATTGTTTTGTTCTTCCTTTATATTGGTGATCTAAAAACGAGATTTAGACTCTATCTGTAGTGCAACTTTTAGTGTTGAGTAACTTTAGCTTTTTTTTATTATTAATGATACAAAGAAAAGAATAAACATTTTCATCTTACTTTGTAAATATGCATCAATACTTAACTGTCTTTGAGAAAAAGCTTATCACATTAGTCACTCATTCTCTTGAGTGAAGAAGTCTAGATCTTTGTGTTTGTATCCATATGCTTGCGATTTCTAAACTATACCTTTTACTTTCTCAAACTAATTCAACACGCAACGATATATAGCTCCTTGTATATGGAAGATACCACCTTCAAAAAATGGAGCACATTGCATGGCATTTTGATGAATGCATTTTTCGCTGAATTTCCATATCTTTATACCTTTAACCCTCATATGTTAGTCATCTTAATTACATGTGCTGTTAAGAGATGCTTTCTAAATTTGCAGAAAAGTTTATCTGAAAAACATATATTTGCAGGTTGCTCTTGGATCTAAAACTATAAACTATGACATGAATGATATTGGTCAAGGTCCTTGTTTGATCATAGAGGGACTTTCATGAGGTCTTATTAATTATTTTCTGTATACTTTAAAGAAATTATTTCCTTGGCTTCTGAACTTCTCATATTCTTATGCCCCTTATGCTTTTGTAATTGCACCAAATTGCTATCAGTCTTGTTACATTTATGCAGTGCAGGCATTTGTTTCTGAGTGTACCTCTATAGCACTTTTCCGTTTCATAAGAACTCATTTACTTTTTACATATTGTCATCCTTGATAATGTTTTGGCTGAAGAACAGGATCGATGCATGATAATATTTGCTGTTTTGCACGTACAAAACAAGGCACATTTTTCTCTATTAACAAGTACTCTTTTGAATATCTATAACACTTCCACTGCAGAGTTGTTCTGCACTTTTCTCCGGTTTATACTTCTCTGCAGTTTCAGTCCTATATCAAGTTGTAAGCATCTGAATCTTAATTTTTCATTCAAAAAACATGCTGAGCATGACTTTTCTAGTACTTCCTTTGCAGCTGTTGGAGTTTTGCAAGTAGCAACTTTTCTTATCCATTTTTTTTGTGGCTCTTATCCTTTTACACAATTTATTTAAATGTCTTTTATGTTTGTCGGCTTAGAAAGCATTTTAGCAGTAGCAGCTCAAATCTTTCTGCAAATCCTTTCCAAAAGAAGTGAAAGATAACTGAACCAAAATGAGGGAATGTGGGAAAATGACATGCTATAGCCCAAAGGAACAAGAATTGCTATAGCAGTCATTTCTCTGCGGACCTGATTTAGGATGGATTCCCTTTCTCTTCGCTGGAGACTTTAAAACTTAAGAAAGAGAAGGGTGAAACGCCATTTCTTTTGGAAGATTGGTGCCCCATATTATTAATGATGCTTAAAAACTGTTCACTGGGGTCATCATCATCACATTTCATATTTGGACCACATTAATGTTTCAGCTACCAGTCTTTTGCTTTCAGAACAAAATTAAGAATGAGGGGATCAATGACTCAACATATATCATGTCATGCATGTGGATTGTGCTTTCGATCTCGTGGTGTATGTTAAAATCACAAACATAGTACGTGCACGGTTGCAGTTTGGTAGATATTATATTTATCTATTTTTCTGTTATTAGTAAAGCTCTACGTTCTACTAATTGGTTTTCTTAATTATACGTATGCAATTTGATGAAGATGATGATGAACTGTCCTATAGAATGAAGCCGAGCCGTGTAACTATCATGTTTCATCACCTAGCTAAGCATCATGAGCTGGGTTTTCTCACCTAGGGTTAACCATAGTTGCAGCGATATGAGATGCAGATCATGCAATATGAAATGCTAACCATTAACATCAGGGCAAATTTCAAACATCATATACAGAAACAGAATATATATATAATTTTCTCTTATTAACCTTTGTAAATCAGAATATTGCTAGAGAAAAGAGATCTTTAGATTAATGGTGGGCTTTCTCAGTCATATATATGAAGAAATCTTATGTTCACTACTGTTAAATGGAAATGCAGATTAAGTTTTACTTATAAGTTAGTAGCAATATTCATATATTCTGGAAAATGTGCTGTCAACTGTGCCTTAGCTTCTGTTTCAAGAAAAATCCAAGCAAGACTCCATTCCATTCTCAAGTAACTTGTTAATGAAGAAACAACTTTCACTTTTCTCATATTCTCCATTTCCTACCCCAGGAATTAGGTCAACATATGAGTTCTACAGAATGCATGAAATGCTAGCTATATCGATAACTCGGATGATAGAAATAGTTAAACCTAAAACACAAGGCACCAAACTATGGTGGAAAAAGAAGAGACAAAAACAAAAGAAGAAGAAGGACCACAGGTTGCACATGGGATATCCCAAATGAAAATTTATTTTAAGGAGGCTCTTTAAGTTCCATAGGCTATGGAAAGAGGCTGAAGCTGATGGCTCTTACTCTATATTTCTCTTTGACCCTTCACCAATCTAGCTGTAATGGGTCCAATTCTTTCCCCAATCATCAATATAGTAGTAATTAGGAGTGAGAAATTTATGTTCATCAATGGCAAGCAAGAAAAACTAGGTAGTATATGCAATACTTAGTACATCATTTTTTCTTATCTTCTTGTCCAATTTCAGCACTTCATGGATTGATACAGGAAAAAAAATTTGAGCTGAAAAATCATATCATATACTTACATAATTCTTTAGATTCAGTACTATATTATGATTATGATTATGATATGATATGATACTTCTTCTGCCACAAACTTCTCATCAATTCAATTTCACTTCATCTGTCTAGTTTGCTCCATCTTTTTGGTTAAAATAGTACTGCTTCATATCATTAACTTTGATCTGACAATTCTTTTTATTTTAAATTATATATCTCTTCCCTACTGGTTTTTGTACTATATGTAAAAATATCTGACAATATTTCAATGCATCAGCATCACCCTAAATATTCATAAATGAGATTCTCTCTTGACATGTATCATTAAGTTACCATATATATATATATGAAGATATATATATAAGTAAAACCTGATAAAAGAATTAACTGCAATGGGAAGTTTCCTGTTTAGGGTTCGACACAACTTGAAACCGGATTACTCGGACCTAATGTGATTATCGGATATGGCATCACTTACAAAAGTTGCACTAAAAACAAAAACAACTTGTAGAATAGGTAAAATGAAAATTTAATGGCTAATTTCTTTAATTATGCATTCATTGTGCTTTTGATTCAGGTGTTAGTGATTCTGGTTCAGCCACGACAACAGCAATAACCACTTTATAGACTGCATTCATTTGTTCGTACTAATATACAATTAATTTTGAGTCATACTTAAAATAAGTTTCACACATAGGACAGTACTCTACATAGCCTTGTATGATTCTTATGAATAAATTAATAAGTTCCAGCTATTTTTACTATTTATAAATAATTTATTATGGATGTTCTTCTTGTAATGGAAAAGGAAAAATAGTTTATATCTAGGAGGCATTTGGTTAAGCATATGTGATTCGATTTGAGTGATTAGAATTAAAGTTTACAAGCTGTCTATGTTATATCCATATAGTACTTCAGCCGAAAATTTAGTTATTTTCATAACTTATATAGTGTAATTATAATAATTTTAAGGAAAATACTTTTTGACCCGCCTTATTTTACCATATCCCACCTAATAATTAAGGTAACAAATTAATTTCAGATTTAGTCCCTATTTATAAATAAGAAAGGTTTGCAGAATAAATCCTTTGATTTTAGGGTATTATTAAATAGTACTATAGTTTTAGAAATTATGATAACTTTTTCCAATACCATGTCAGGCAGAATATTTTACAGGTCAAATAAGCGGGTTGTATAGCATTACTCTAATTTTAATGGAAAAGAAAAGAAAAAAAAAGATAAAACTATGAATCGTAGCATTAAGCAAAGATATAAAAGTAAAATGGTTTATATATACCATTTGGAACTATTCAAGAAGTGATGACAATTTATTCAACTTCTATTATAGGACAATTTCACCATTTGATTGTAATCATTAATGCTAAACTTACTTTTAAACTTAGACTGTTGTTACTAATCTTATCTCGAGGATACTATTAGTTAAAAAAGGTGCCTTGAGGATATTGGGTTGAAATTGCTTTTAAACTAGATATTATCCCCACGTATTCGTGTCGGATTTTTTTAGTTTGTGATTGAAACTGAATAATTTCAATTCTAAGTAAAATTTTATTTTATGTAATACTAACAATTAAGTTAAATGGAATGAAATATTGTTAGAATTTTAAATGTCTATTCAAATAATTATCTACTCAATAAAAGTAAATGGAGTTTTACTTTGAATATAATTTAATGTTCTAAATATTATTTATAAATAAATATTATTTGGAATTTTAAATATATGATAATATATATTGATTTTCTCTCAACCAATCAACTTTTGACAAATGTCAACAGCAGAACAGCCAAATACTAAGCATACAACAGTTTTGGGATAACTTTAATAGTAAGGTATAGAGGTATAGACTAGATATTATTCCTGCGCATTCGCGTCGGGTTTTTTATGATTGGAACTGAGTAATTTCAGTTCTAAGTAAAATTTTATTTTGTGTAATAGCAATTAAGTTAAATGGAAGCAAATATTGTTAGAATTTTAATATGTATTATTACTGGAAAATAGAAAATGGAGTTTTACTTTAATTATAATTCAATATTCTAAATATTATTTAGAGTAATATATATTGGTTTTCTCCCAACCAATTAATTTTGGACAAATATCAGCATGAAAAAAGGCAAATACTGAGCATATAGCAGTTTGGGAATATCTTTAATAGTAATATATATATATATATATATTAATAGTAAAAATAAAAATAATAATATAATAATAATATAAGTAGAAATAAAGGTATAGATTTAGGCCGTTCTTATTAATCATATCTCGAGATACTATGGGTTAAAACTGCTTTTAAACTCAAGTCGTTACTAATCTTACAACCACAACTGTTTTTTATGTCACTTTTCCGAAGTCAATTTCACCAATTTATCATACCCTTATTCAAAAGTATATGTGTATGGGTACAAACTCATTAAAGTGATTAAAATAGGAAGGTAAAAGAATCTCTCTAAAGAGTTGCCAAAATCCCAAGGAAATGTGGAAGAAATACAAAAGAATTTGGTGAGATGGAGTCAGAAATTAAAGAAACTCTGATCATATGCCCCATATGATGTGAGAACTCTACTCGTGTGGTAGATTTTTCACAAATACTATTGCTTGGTGACTAGTCACTTTTCTCTTTAAGCTTCTCAAGTTCACAACAAATCCCTACATGCAAAGAACAACAAACTGACTGATCAATCGGCCTCTGTTTCTCCCTTGATGCTGACAGCTCTTGATATCCCATTTTCCCCTCCACCCTTATCTCCAATCTTATGCTGACATCTCTCTATTTTTTATTTCTTTTTTGACACTTCTTTTAACTATAAAGCCCCCTTGGTCCTACATTAATATAGTTACTACTCCATGTGAAGTTCATAAACTTCTCCAAACAAAACAAACCAATTCTTTCTTTTACAAGTCTCCCTAGTAGTATCCCGTAGTCACATACAGGGAGGAATCTTGATTCATAAGTTTGAGGGGGGCGATATAAATTAACCAATGTAAAATTTGATTTTGGAGGATCAAATTAACAATTGTCAAGTGAAACATATAGAAATATATATACTACTAGGGAAATTTTTCATTTTTTGGAGCCATGGCCCCCTCATCCATACACAAGAATCCACCCCTGGTCACATAATTACATCTCGGATTAATCCAGATTCCAGAATCAAGCCATGTCGCACTTTAAACAAAGAAATCTTTCTCGACCCATATTTTCTCTATTCATAAGATTTGAATCATAGATTTTTCTTTTTAAAGTTCACTCGAGCCAACGAGTGTTGATAGAACCAACCAAACAAACATTATTAGTGTCATAATGTCCCTAAATCATAAATTTTGTTTCTAATTATAATATTCTGCAACATAAACACTATTTAATGGACTTATTAACAAAGTTTAGGATAATTAATAATGATTTGGTGATGAGTGGGGAAGAAAAGCTTTAATTAGTCCCATTCAAAGTGTCACTTTTACATTATATTCAACCACATGGAATTATATTGCATGAGAAGCAGCTGATGACAGAGTAGTAAGCAAGATAAGCCCCATATCATTTATTATTTGGTAGGTTATTATTATTTTGTTTTTAAGGAAGAAGTTATAGGTGAAATCTGCAATCAAAAAATTTTATTTTAAAAAAAATATGTTAAATGAAAGTTTTTGGCTAGTACAAAACCCTGTTAGCTCGCCGACATAATGCATCATTTCAGTTTAAAACCTTCTTCTAACACTCTGTGTTAACCAACAATCTCTGCTCTTATTGTACTAATAATAATAAAATTCCATTATTTCTTCTTCTCTCTGCAAAAAAAGAAAAAAACCCTTTTTGTTTCCGTACTTTGTTTCAGTTTTTTTCAAGTGTGGTAGCTAGCTTCTGTCTGGTTTTTTAATTAAAGCTGCAGCCATAGCCAAAAGACAAAACTTATGGTGCAAGCAAAGAAGTATAGAGGTGTCAGGCAACGACACTGGGGTTCTTGGGTCTCTGAAATTCGCCACCCATTGCTGTAAGCTTCAAGATTTTTCTTCTGATCAACTTTTCCCATTTTTTGATGATTCAAATATTTATAATTCATGGCTTGGGTTTTTTTTTTTTTTGGGTGTTGCAGAAAGAGAAGGGTATGGCTTGGAACATTTGAAACAGCAGAAGAAGCAGCCAGAGCATATGATCAAGCAGCAATTTTAATGAGTGGAAGGAATGCCAAAACCAACTTTCCCATATCCCAAACAGGAAATAATGGAGATTCAAAATCAGGAAATGAAATCAATAATCCAAATTCTTCTTCTTCTTCTTCTTCTTCAATAATATCTGCTCCAAATGATCTGTCTGAACTCCTTCATGCCAAGCTTAGGAAATGCAGTAAGGCTCCTTCTCCTTCCATGACATGTCTGAGGCTTGACACTGAGAATTCCCATATTGGAGTTTGGCAAAAAAGAGCAGGCCAGAGTTCAGATTCCAATTGGGTTATGACTGTTCAGCTTGGGAAAGGATCAAATCCCAATGGTGATCATGATCAAGTTTCTGCAAATAATGCATTGATGCTGCCTGATATACCAAACTCATCATCTCCTGAAGAATTGGCAACAGAGTCAACAGCTGCAGAAATGAGAGGGGAGATTGATGAAGAAGAGAGAATTGCACTGCAAATGATTGAAGAGTTGCTTAATAGGAACACTTCATGTTCTTCATTTGGTGTTGATGATCAAGAAGGGGAGGATATATAATAACTTGGCCCTCAAGTCATTGTTTCATTCTCATCTCCATTGTTGCCTGTCTATTATTGTTGTCTGGGATCTGTCTATTATTGTTTGTTTCTATATCAAAAGTTATGTGTCTCATGTATAGAATAAATTATACCCATATATTATAGAGTATATCATATATATATGTCCATTCATTGGTTAATATATATTTATGTATCAATATGCAGAAAGGTTATATAGTACTTGAAGAATAATATATATGGAGTCTGTCATGAGTTGCAGCAATATATATATTTAGAAGTTGTCTAGTTTATATTATACAAGCAAAGATTGTTATTGTTGTGTGAGGAAGTGGAACATAATCAAATAATGAAATTCCAATTTCTCCCATTAGAGTTCTTCTTCTTCTTCTTTTGCTTGTAGTTGTTAACAATATAATTAGTAGAACTAATTCCTTGTTCATCTGATCAAATGTTATGCAATATTATGGAATTGTGATATAATTTGTGTGGGAAGATGAATTTTGGAAATTTAATTTTTGGGTAATTGAAATGATCATTTACTCATATATGGAGTAACACAAATAGTATCATATATGGACCAAAATGGAAAAAAAAGGTTTTTATTTTTTGGGTAATTAATAAAACTCTGTCCACCATATTTATCCAACTGCAGAAGAAGGTAGAAGTAGTGACTGAAACCCATGATATTTGTTTCTATGTACATTCATTAATGGTTTCAAATTATATCTCAGTTGAAGTTATTATAAAGAAAGAAGGAAAATATGAGCCCTGATGAGTCCAGTCAAAGTCCTTTTCTTGTCTTGTTGTTGGTGTTTGGTGAGGAGGCTGCAGGCTATATATGCCAGCTAGAAGTCGATCAAGACATATATATATGCATGGTTCACCCAAGATATATGGCTAAAAAGCCTAAAATTTGATATTTTTCTTCTCCCTTTTGCCATAGAAGGCTATATGTATCCAATTAATGTGTAGTACAAAACCTCTCGTTTTGATTTCCTCTCAACTCATAAACTTAACTAAAGTTATCTTATCTTATTGCTTACATATGTATATGATGACTTATATGACTCTAAGCCTAACTAAGAGGCAATTTATTACTTACTTTGACTAATGCAATGCATATGTTTTGTGGTGGAAGTTAAGGCAAAGTAGAAGCCAAAAGTAGCTATATATGTAGCTAGCTAGACATGAAAGAGAGAAAAAGAAAGATTCCAAAATGTTTGATGTAGTTTTTTAGTATAATTAATGTTGTGTATATATGGTAAAGATTAAAAGGAATGAAAGAAGAAGAATGAGATGTTGGAAAAATGCCAGAGATATTATATATAACTTTCCAAGAGATGTATCCAAAAAGTTGAGAAAGAACTAAAAAAGTTTACACTAAAATTTCAAGCATGCATAACAAACAAAAAATGTTGAAATTTCTGGTTTTGTGATGACACAATAGAATAATTAGGTAATAATATAGCATTTGATTTGAGATATGAAAGAGCAGTGGCATAGCGAGGATGAAAACTTAATTAGTGGGTCAAAATACTATTATATATACCTTTTTCAAGAACTAATTCTTTATCTACTTTTCTTTCTCAACTTAAATTTTTCAAACAACTAATATTTTTTACCTTTGTTCATCGGGACTTGCTGAATATCGTCCTCTTTTTACTACTTATCACCCCTCTTTTGACACTTTTGTCCTTTGATTCATTTTCTAACCTCTGAAATCCTCTGAAATCTTTAAACTAATCACCAACGTGGAATAAGCCGAGAACTCTGGAAATGGACGATAACGTGGAAAAATGCAAATTTGGGAAAGAGTTGGGGTTGATGACCCGTGCCGCCTCCAGAGGGCTGCGCCAAATTTACATTTTTCCACGTTATCGTAATTTCACTTGTATGTAAAATGTCAATTCTTAAATTTTACCTATAATCCAATACGTGACTGCCAAATTGTGAAATACCACATTGTGAAATATTTAGTTCTATCTATCAAGAGAAGAAAAATAATGTGTTTTATCTAAGTTTCAAGGTCGTGATCTATTTGTAAAGTGTTGAATATCTACTTATATAATATGAGGATTAAATGCTAATTTCAAATTCATCATTTCCTATTTCTAATTTACAAAATGAACTTTATCAATTAACGCGATTGAATTAATTATAAAACCAAGACGGTTTTTAGCATCTAATGCTATTTTTTATGCCAATTTTCTCTTTTTCTTAATGCTAATTAATAAAAAGTTACAATTTAAGTTTTTTTCTTTTTTAAAAGAACAAGTTTATATATGACGGTCTTTATAATTATGAAGGGCCGAAATTATAAATTAGAAAAGCTATCAGAGAATAGTAGTATATGTGTTTTATACATGATGTTGAGATTTGGGTACTTAATGAAACATTACAAAATCAAAATCATCCAAAAACAATGAAACATTATATTTCTTTTTCACAACATTTTGTCAAAGAAAAAGATATTTGATTGGTATACACTAACCACTAACCATCCAAAATTATAATCCAATAATTCTAAGACTTTCTATATATAAATTTAAATGTGTACTTGCACAATTGGTTCATTAATGAAAGCTTGAGGTCTAATCAAAGTCGAGATCCCTAGATTTGGTAATTAACATCAATTTAACAGTTGGGAGGAAGGTTTTTTTGCCGACTAATTATGAATATATACCTGATTATAATTAAGAAAGCAATAGCTTTGATTTGATAGAGAAGAGAAACAATGATACTTCAAAATTACGACATATCGATGATCTATACACATCATTACCAACATATATATGTCTCTTTTTTTGGTCGAAACGTATATATGTCTCTAATAATTATTGAAATTAGGACAATATATATATCTTGGCACATCCATCGATCAACTATAAACTGAAAAATTTATATGATAATTATAGTTTCCAACTGCCGGATATATGTTTTAGCAATTAATATTGATTTTATGCACCATTACTATTTGTAGCATGATCTCTTCACGTGTTTTCTTTGTTCCTTTCAATTCTTATGAGAAAATAAGTCATCAATTAAAATTAGAGGCCTTTTAATTTTAATCATTTAATATTTTAATTACTCCCTCCATTTTAAATTGAATGACCACATTTGACTTTTTTTTGTCAAACAAAATCATTTTTTACCCTTTTTTTTTAGCAAATGTTGTAGATTTCATTAATTAAAAATATCCGGATTACAAACGCCAGGAGGAAGACTCTCACACCACACATGGTTCACATCATGCCTAGCTCATCTATATGCCAAAAAATTGGCATCTCTATTGACATGGACAAAAGAGCAAACATCAAATAGAGGAACCAAATCACGAATCTCCAATATCAATTGACCACTCTCCCATAAAATCGGTTTAGACTTAAGAATTTTTGACACCGCAATGAAAATATAATAATTCAGACCATTTTTACCATTAATTATTATAAAAATATATTTTTAAAAAAAATTAAAAAAAACTTTGAAAAATTTAAAACCTAAAATTTTCAAAACATATTTTTTAAAATTTTAACTGCATATAAATTTTTCATAAATAATGGTCAAAATGGCTTTTTTTAACTCAAAAAGTCAAACATGGCCATTCAATTTGGAACTGAAGGAGTATAAAATAAACAAAACCATTTGAAGTTGGAAGCTCGTTTGGTATCGTTTTCGTTTTCTGTTTTCTGTTGCCAATTTTCTGTTTTTGGAAACAAAACAGTGAAAACATGTTTGGCAGGTTATTTCTGTTTTCAAAAATTTTGGAAACAGAAGCAGTGTTTTGGAAATAAATGGAAGCAAGAATTTTGTGTTTTCATGTTTTTTCAAAACACTTCCAAAACACAGAAGCACAATAATGAACAGTAACTCATGACATGCTTTTTAATCATTTTTTTCCACTTTTTTTATTTAAAAACATACAACCAAATTGTATATCCAAACATGTTTTTGTTTTCACAAATTGACAGTGCAACAAAAACAAAACGAAAACGAAACAAAAACAAAAAATAGAAAAACGAAAACGATGCCAAACGACCCCTTAATTAACGCACCCTACTTTATGTGTATATAGATCAATCCAACATGTAGATAATTACAATTTACAAAAATTAAACAATTATATTTATGAAAAATTCTCAATTTCTCATACTAAAGAACATGTGTAGATAATATGCAATAATTAGGGGAAAATGTTCTTTTTGCTAATGTTGCCAAGTTGATATGTGTACGTATATATATATATATATATATATATATATATATATTCTACGTATATATACC